>SNQJ01S0103860.1:213-30389 GCA_010110895.2 Picea sitchensis
GCCTATCTTTACTTCTTTCTCACGTGGTGCTCTCGAAGCATCCAAATTTTTCTGCTTATTGAGTTGTCCACGATCCGTCTTCCTTGCTGATCTGTCATTCTCGATATCCTCATCCAATGACTTTCTTTCTCTTACTTCGCTTCGTATTTTATGCTCTTCTGCTCACTTCGACCCAGTATCAGTCACTGTGTCTTTCGTGTAGTTCACATTTCATCTTTTCTACCTTAGTCCTCACTTACTTCCATAAACAAGGGCCAACATGCCCACAAAAATCACTTGTGACTCATCTCGAGGCACTTTAGATTTGATTGTTCTGTTTTTCTTCGACTTCAGGCTGCACGGAGCAACCTGTGCTTTCTGCTCTCTCCTCCCCTACTGTATGCAGACTATCTTTTCTGTGTCTGGTACCCAGTTTCAACTGCACCTGGTACCTGGACCCTTCCTCTTTTTCTCTTACTAATGGCTGCAAGGCAGCTGGTTGTCATAGTATAGTTTCAACTGGCTCCCGTTCACCAAACCTTCCTTCCATTCTCCATTCAAAGTCTTCAACTGCACATCTCCTCCTTCCGTAACATAGACAACCTCATATGGCCCCAACCAATGTGTTTCGAACTTCCTTGGATGCTTCATGAATTTGTTGTTGTATACTAGTAACAAATCTCCTTGCTTAAATGTTTTCTTCTTGATGTGTCTGTCATGGTAGGTCTTTTCTCTTTCGTTCTTCACCTGCTGATGGAATCCTGCAATAAATATTTCTTCTTCTAGTTCAACCAACTACGCGAGCCTCTCTTGAACAACGCCAATGTCATCCATATCTATAAAGGCTGTGATTCTTAAGCTAGGGACCAAATATTCCATCGGGACAACTGCTTCTAGACCATAAACCAACTTAAACGGGGTTTGCATTGTTAGCTTCTTGCAAGTGGTTTTATAGGCCCATAGTACTGTTGGTACTCTTAAATCCTAGTCATCCCTATTCACACTGCAAATCTTCGTCAGCGCTGTCTCCATGATCTTATAGAATGCTTCAACTATCTCATTCGCTTGTGGATGGTAGGGTGTGCTCTTCTGATGATGGACTGCAAATTCCTCAGTCAAGGCTTCAATGGTATTATTTATAAAACGTGTGCCTTGATCGCTCATAAGATTCTTTGGGAATCCAAACCTGTTTATGATGTCATCAAATATGAAGCGCGCAACTGTAGTTGCACTACAATCTTTAACTTCTCTTTCTTCGGCCCATCTGGTCAAGTACTCTGTCACAGTGATTATGTACCTTTCTCCTGTGGACTTTCCTGGTGGGTTTATAGGTCCCACGAAATCAAATGCCCATTTCTCAAATGCTTGTATGGTTAGCTGGGGTTTTAGTGGCATTTCATCTCTTTTGTACGATTTCCCAACTCTTTGGCATACATTGCAGGCTCTGTAGTATTCCTTAGCATCTCTGTGTAAATTAGGCCACCAGAGGCCAGCTCTAAGAACCTTCTGTGTTGCTGATTTTCCTGCGTAGTGTCCTCCTGTGATTCCTTCATGAGCTTCTGCTAAAATCAGTGGTCTTTCTGCTTCCATAACACATCTCCTTAGGATCTCATCAGGTCCCATTTTGTATAGTTGTCCAGCTATAAGTGAAAAGTCTGCAACGCGCACTACCAACTGTTTCTTCTGGGTGATTGTATATTCACTAGGTACCATTCCTATTGACATGAACTGGACTATCTTGGTGAAGTGATCAACAATCTTTCTAATGGCCAACAATTGTGCATCGAATAGTGTATCCTCCAAACTAGTAGGTTCCTCTCCATGTTCCAACCTTGACAAGTGGTCGGGTCCTTTTTGCATTCTCCCTAGCTTAACCACGATCTCAAAATCATATTTCTGAAATAAAAGAAGCCATCTGCATATTCTCCCCCCCAACACTAGCTTGTTGACTAGGTATTTTAGCGCAGAGTGATCAGTAAACATTTTAAAGTGTCCTCCCAACAAGTAGTGGCGAAACTTCTGCAACGCATACACCATGAATAACCCTTCTCTCTCAGTGGTGGTGTAATTAATCTCAGTTGTTGATAGCTTCCTACTAGCAAAGGCTAATAGGTGGTCAATGTCTCTAGCTCCTGGTTGTGCTAAAACAACTCCTAATGCAATAGAGGATGCATCGACATGCACATGAAATGCCTTGCCCCAATCCGGGAAAACCAGAATAGGCGCAATAACCATTTTCTGTTTCAGTGTGTCGAAGCTCTGTTGGCATTCTTCTGTCCATTGAAACTGACAATATTTCTTCAAAAGCTTCTCCATGGGTGCTGTGATCTATTCATAGCCTTTAATGAACTTCTTGTAGTATCCAGTATGTCCCAGCGCAGTGCGCAACTGTTTGACTGAAGTAGGAGGGGGAAAATCAGCTATAATGGCAATCTTAGATGGGTCTACCAACAATCCTTGCTTACACACAATATGGCCTAGCAACACTCCAAAGGGTGAAAAGAAGATGCACTTCTTCAGGTTCAAGGAAATCTGACACTGCCTGCACTTATCCAACATTAGTCTTAAACATTCAATATGATTTTGCAATAAGCTAAAAACAGTCCAATCATCAAAGTATGCTTCCAGAAATTTATGTAAAAACTCCTTGAATGCTTCGACCACCACCCTGGAAAAGATGGTTGGTGCATTCTTCAATCCAAACGACATTACTGTATACTGGTAGGATCCCCATTTTGTTGCAAATGTGGTCTTATGGTGATCTTCCTTGGCAATCCGGATCTGATGGTATCCTGAAAACCCATCTGTAAAAGAATATACCTCCTATCCTCCTACATTATCTAACACTTCATTAGTAAATGGTGTAGGAAATGGGTCATGCAAATAGGCATCATTCAGCTTCCTGAGATCTACACAGATACTGATCTCTCCGGTCTTCTTATCCTGCACCACCATAGGGCTAATCCACTCTGACTCTTCAACAGGTTCTATGATTCCTGCTTCCAACATTCTGTCTAATTCAATCTTCACTTTCTCTTTATATTTAGGGTTAAATATGTAGGGTCTCTGTTTGATTGGCCTTGCATTTGGTTTCAAAGGGATCTTCATCTCTCCCATGGTCCCTTTAAGGCCCTTCATATCAATGAAGTTGGTTCGAAACAAGTCCTGATATTCATGTAGTAAGTATGTGACATTGTCAATAGTGGAAACATCCCAATAATCTCCAACATTTGCAAGCTTCGGTGTTTGCGTTGTTCCAATATTGACTTTCTTGATTTTAATTGGTTGTCCAATGAAAGGTAGCTCAACTCATGGTCCTTCTATGTCTCTTTGTCCTTATGTTTCGGCGATGTTCACCTTCCTAGGATCATCGTCTTCATCAACATTGATATTGTAACAGCCTTGCAATTTCTGAAGAGGCGCAGTCCATTCGTCCTCTTCTTGTTCCAAAGGGAGGTTAGGTTCCTCCTCAAATAATTTATGTCTTACAATCTGTAATGCTTGATCCACTGTAGGATATTGGCTTTCAAATAAAAGGTAGTTACAAATTTCTGAGTCATACCTTCCCAATCTACAATGATGAGGCGTAGTTCTGGTTGAAGATACCAATTGATAGGGGTTGTATCCAACGTGTTAATGAATTTTTTCACCCACCGCTCTTGAGGAATGCTGCTCTAGGCTTCCTCGCAACTTCACACATGGTCCTTCAGACAACTTAGACCTATGTACCTAACTTCGAAGCCTTCTACTTTTTCTACAAATCGCGCTATATCATCAAAGTGGGACATTGTACCCAGTCTGTAATGGTGTTTTCGTGTGTCCCCCACCATCTTGATGGAGTTTCTTTCAAGGCCTCATCTAGTGCCAACAATCTTTGCTGTATTGGTACAATTTCTTCAAATTCCAACAAGAAATCTTCTAAATGATTTAGAGCATCAAAGGTGGGAAAGTTACTTACTGTTGTGCCGATCCAGCGAACATCTCTGGTTAATCTAGCACATATCCTTGTAGACACTTCATACATTTTGTTCTGCTAGTTCTCCAGTGCTTCTTCTGAATTTGATGAACATGCATTGTCACTTCGCCAACTTAGGTTCCCATCTGCTGTAGGATTAATGTAATCCTGTTGTATGGCTATTAATTTGTATATGTTTTCTAGTTCATATATGCAGTCTTCTTCTCTGATGGGCTCAGTATACCTACAACCTTCATCAAGATCCAGAGGTGCAATGAACCTAAGGCCATCTCCTTCAAATGCCATTCTTATTTTCTTTAAATCAACCACAATGGAATTATTGAAAGCCCAATCAATTCCTAACAACGAAGGGTAAGGAAAGCTATCATCAACTATCTCAATTACCTCGAAGTCTACAATCGCCCTTACTCCGTTGATATCCACAGGGATATGTTCCAATCTCCCAAAGGGGTTTACTACCTACTAATTAGCCATCCGGAGCCTGATAGGGGAATATATCAACTTAGGTTTTCCCATCAATGCCCAGGTATGCTTCATCATGACATTGACCTCTGACCTTAAGTCGAGGACCACATAGTCTATATCATACTCTCCCATTTGAGCATTCAGGTGTAGTTCATTATTTGTCCTTCTCTTTTTGGATACTTGATGTACTGCTCTATTCAACAAGGGATCTATCTTTCCTAGCTCATACTATTTGATTAAATTTTGTAGCTCTTGTAGAAAGCTTTCATCCTGAATCAAATTAATGCAAGTATATAAGAATTCCATGAGCTTGCTTACCTCTTTTCCTTCTCCTGGTGGAGTAGACTGATCGAATGCTAGAGGGATTCCATATTCTCTTACTTCTGGTTGTGTATTTGATGAAGAGCCCTGATCTCTCCCGAATTCCTTTCTGCCTCCTCAAATATTTGTTTTTCCTTCCTTGCATCAAACACTTGTGTCTTCTCTACAACTTTTCTAAATCCTGATTCTTCTGTAGTCTTTCCTGGGGTCACTCTGTCTTCTCCTGTAACATCACCTTCTCTAGTGATTACAACGAATCTGGTATCCTCTCTGCGAGGTTTTGCTGAGATGAGTTGTACTTGATGGTTTCCTCCTCATCTTTCTTGAAGTTTGGCTAACAACACAGGGCAATCTTCAATGACATGCTCAAATGAGTTGCAACAACTGCAAGTGGTACAAGGGTTCTAGAAATCCCTTGACAAATTTCCTGGTTGTGTGCAGTTGTAACAAATGATCTGACCTCGACCTTGACCCATGCCTCCTTCTTGTCCTCTTCCTCTGAATCCACCACGAGGGTTAAAGTTTCCTCCTCCAGGGGAATTATACTGCATAGTGTTCCCTTCTTGTTGTACTTCGCCTTGAAATTTGTATACATCTCTTGACCTTTCATGCATGAGGTCATAAGCCCTATAATCCCTATCATCATGCCCTATCGACTTACAGAACGTGCAATACAGATTTGTGGGTGTTTGAACATATTTTTGCATGTAATAGCATTCACCAGGATGATGTCTATTTCCACATACCTCGCACCATGGTAAAGTAACTTGCTTTAAAGGACACTGAGCTCCAGATGCCAAATACTCGTGAAGTAGGGGACAATTCTCCTTGTCATGGCCTTATGATTTGCATCTAATGCACCAGATATATTCTCTTTTATATTTTACCTTGTCTTTACTCATATCCTCAACTTGCAGAGATAAGCTAGTTAGCTGACTCAAGATTTGACTCATACCTGAGCTAGATTCTGCCATAGGGGTTGATTCTAGTTTCATGGCGATCTCCAATGCCTCAGCCTGCGAAGCAATCTTCTGTTGCATCAGAGGGACTCTGATGTGTGGTAAGAGGGAAACAATGAACCATTCCTTGTTCTTCTCATCCGAGATCTAAAAACTCAAATGACCTGTTAAGGTTTTTAACCTATGATCAAACTCCCAAACAGGTTCAACTACTTTCTTCTTGATTTCTTTCAGTTCTGTAATGCATTGTGACTCCGACTTGGGTTTCTTGAATTTTGCAATCAAGGTAGTCTTGATCTTGTTCAATGGTTTTGGTTGGACAACTCCTTGGAAAAACTTCATGTACCAGCTCAGTGCGCGGTCTCTCAGGGTATTACTAAACTGAGCTCGTTTAACAACTTCTTCGGTGACATTCTTAATACTCTACACAGCTTCACATAGAAACCACTACTGATCAGTATATTCAGATCCATCTCCTCTAAATGTGGGTAAACTCATCTCATCTTCCATAGATCTTCCTAGGTTTCCTGACTGAGTATGTGTTGGATTTCTAGTGACAGTGCTCTGAGCGCTCTGGTGACTCTGATTACTCTGATTGCTTAATGCCGCTAAAACAACAGGAGGAATAATAATACTTACTTCAACGTTCTATGCAGTTCCTGAAGTCTTTGATTCTTCTCGATGAGGTTCTTCAATATTTCCTTCTTCTACCCTACTGGATTCTGAATGTCCCTTGTTCACTAGTTCTTCTTCCTCTCCACTGTAAAACCCTTTGTCTTGTACCAGTGGTTCGCGGTTCTGTTCAAATAGGTTCACCAGAGGGACCTCTTTGAAGATTCTCCCACTTCGCATATGCCCCACCTCCGTGTTGCTGTCACTGTCTGAATTCTTGAACATTATCTTTTCGACTGGACCAATTATTGTACCTTCAATATGTTCTTCTCATGTAATAGCATCTTGATCCTCAACTTCATAAATTGTAAAAAATTTCCTCTAGGTCCCTTGAAGAAGTATCTCTCTGCTTGACTATACGATTCTACTCTATCAACATCAAACTTAGTGATATACCCTCCAATAATGCTATCAAACCAGTGGTCTATTTCTCTTGACACGACGTTATCAACTCTCTTGACCCTCTTTATCAATGCTGACATCCAAACCACATGGGGTCTAGATCTTATCTCAAACTGGGTTTCTGCTAACTTGAATAACCACTCGTATAGCTCCTGATGAATTCCTCCAAAGAAAATATCGTGTATATCAATAAAGATATACCTTCCCAACTAGTCCTCAGTGCTAAGCTTTGGGTTCTTGTTCTAGGCTTCTGCAAAGTCTTTTTCTTGTTCTTCTATCCACTTATGAATCTCTGTCTTCGATGGAAACCACCTTGACATTCCCTCAAGAAGATCTATGTCCTGGCAACAGAACCATTTGTTGGCACGGGGGCAGACCCAAGGTTTAGCTCCAAGAGCGCACCAACAAGCCCTAACTACTGACCCTTTTGGTAGCACCTGCGAGGTAGATGCAGTCTCACCCGAAGTAGCTATAGGGGGTTGCAGGACACAGGTGTCTACAACCAGAGGAAATACAAAGTGGATCCAATACAAGAACAACACAACATATAGATATCAGTTACCAGCTTAGACCTACTTCACACATGTATCTGTCAGATCTAACACAAAAATGTAACAAAAATATATCAACGAGAAAAAGAACAGAACATCAATCACGCACAACAACCAAATGTATGTGGTTCACCCTCTCCCTAGGGCTACGTCCACATAATTGTGCTTTATAATATATTAGATGAAAGTATATAGTTCTATTTGCACTCTTAGCTAGTAGATCTTCTCTCTTTCTCTCTTCTCTCTGCCTCCCTTCCCTGCGCACACAGCTGTAGGGTTGACCTTCGCACCCAATTGAATATATTACAATACATAATGCTCTCTTAGCACAATACTTCTCCCTCTCTCAGTAATCACTCATAACATCAATGACTCTCGAATTAGAACGAACAACAACGAACCCATCCTAGGTCCTCTTTACCTTTATTTATACATTATAATAGCTCAACAACAACCTTAGGTCGAAACCTAACTGCCAAAACCCTAGATACCAAAACCCTATGTGTCTGAAACCCTAGGTCAATTTGACCCTCATTTTCAGGCTTCGCTAGCCTGTCTTTCCTTCTTTCTCGCGCGGTGCTCTCGAAGCATCCATTGGTGGATTTTTCAGCTTGTTGAGTTGTCCATGATCCGTCTTCCTTGCTGATCTACCATCCTCGATCTCCTTGTCCAATGACTTTCTTTCTCTTACTTCGCTCCATCTTTTCTGCTCTTCTGCTCACTTCATCTCGGTATCAGTCATTGTGTCTTCTGCGCAATTCACATTTCATCTTTTCTGCCTTATTCTTCACTTACTTACATAACCAAGGGCCAACACTTGTTGACAACTCTAGTTTGACCATCAGTCTGGGGATGATAGGTTGTGCTGAGATGCAATTGGGTGCCTTGTAGCCTGAACAGTTCTTGCCAAAAATTGCTGGTGAAAGTGGGGTCTCGATCATAAACAATAGAATGAGGAATTCCATGAAGCTTGAAGACATGATCCATGAAAAATTGAGCCACAATGGATGCAGTAAATGGATGTTGCAGAGAACATAAATGAGCATACTTGGAAAGATGATCAACTACCACCATGATGACTAACTTATTGCCTGATTTAGATAATCACACAATGAAATCCATAGAGATGTCCCTCCAAATAGCGGGTGGAATCGAAAGCATTTGAACTGTGTCAGGGGCTTTGATCGTTTCTCCCTTGTTACATTGACAAACATCACATTCAACCACAAAAGTGTGAACGTCCTTTTTCATACCATCCAAGAAAAAAGAACGTTTGACCCTATCATAGGTTTTGGTTAACCTTGAGTGCCTAGTTGTGGGAGTAGCATGAAGCTCAGAAAGCACCATGGATTTAAGTTGTGACTGTTTACTTAAATACAAATGACCTTTGTAGCGAAGCTCATCATTGTGCCAAGAGTACCTTGGGGAAACTGGAGAATTTTCTTGCAATTGTTGGATCAGGTGTGAAATTTTAGGATCTTGTAGCCATTCCTGGTGAACATCTTGGAGCCAATATGGGACAATGAAGGATATGGAGAAAATGGACCCTTCATCTTCATATTTTTGAGAAAGAGCTTCAACAACTACATTTTCGTTGCCTTTCTTATAAATGATCTCATAATCATATCCAAAGAGCTTAGTTACCCATTTTTGTTGCTTTGGAGAGGAAGGTCATTGCTCTAGAAAATACTTGAGGCTTTGATGATCTGTCTTAATTTGGAAGTGTTGTCCCAAGAGATAAGGGCTCCAAAGATCTACTGCATGTAGAATAGACAATATTTCCTTTTCATAGATTGATTGGCCCAAATGGCGAGAATTGTTTGCTGGTAAAGGCCAAAGGTCTTCTCTCTTGCATAAGGACTGCTCCAATTCCTCTCTCGAAGGCATCACATTCCATGACAAAGGTCTTTGTGAAATCAGGAAGGGCCAAGACTAGAGCATTGAACATAGCCTCCTTCAATGCTTGAAAGGCCTAATCAGCTGTGGGGTTCCAAGTGAAAGAATTGTTTTTAAGTAGAGCAGTGAGAGGTTCCACAATCTTGCCATAATTCTAAACAAACTTACGATAATATCTTGTTAAACCCATAAAAGCACGAAATATTTTGATAGTCTTTGGGTGAGGCCAATCCTACATGGCTTCAATCTTCTTAGGATCCACCCAGACAACAACCTTGCCAACAATATTACCCAAGTACTCAACTTCCGAGGCACCAAAGGCACATTTAGAGTGTTTGAGGAAAAGTTGATGTTGAGAGAGTAGATGAAGAACTTGATCCACATGGGCAAAATGGGATTTCCAAGTTTTACTGTAGATGAGAATATCATCAAACAAAACTAAGACAAAATGACGGAGAAAAGGATGGAAGACATGATTTATGAGGCTTTGGAAGGTGGAGGGGGCATTACACAGGCCAAAGGGCATGACCAAGAACTCATAATGACCCTCATGAGTTCGAAAATTAGTCTTGGGGATGTCAACATCTTGCATACGGATCTGGTGATAGCCTTAACGTAGATCAAGTTTGGTGAAATACTGAGCACCACTCAACTCATCCAAGAGATCATCAATGACCGGGATGGGAAACTTGTCCTTGATGGTTATTTTATTGAGGGCACGAAAGTCAAGACACATGCGCCAAGTATATTCTTTCTTAAGTACCATGACCACAAGAGAAGAATAAGGGATGGTATTGGGGCAGATAACATCCGCTTGGAGCAATTCCTGCACAATTTTCTCAATTTCATTCTTTTGGGCAAAGGGATGACGATAAGGGAGAACATTGGGAGGAAGACTGCTAGGAACAAGGGGTATGGAATGATCATGAACACCATGAGAAGGCGGAATTCCCTGAGGAGTGGAAAAAACAACTTGGTGTTTGGAGAGAATAGCTTGGAGGTTAGGATGCACAGAGGGTGTCTCAATCGCGTGAATAGAATGGAGTTGAGCAATAATACAAGAGTGGCCTTTCTTGAGGAGTTTTTCCATGCGATGGGAATTAATGATCTCAAGAGAACCAACTGTGAGACCTTGGAAGTGATACCTTTGTCCCTCCTTTTGGAATTGCATGGTTAATTCCTTAAAATCCATAAGAATGGGACCCAAAGTACGTAACCATTTAACACCTAGCACAATGTCACACCCGCCCATTTCAATGGCCAACATATGAGATTTGAGGTGGTAATGTCCAATTTGAATACGTACATTTTCACAACGCCCACCACATTTCATGGACCCACCATTGGCTATCATGATTTGAAAATTATTGACAACACAAATATAGCAATTGGTTTCCTGGGCAATACGACGATGAATAAAATTGTGGGTGCTACCACTGCCAACTAGGATGATGACCTTCCTGTTATTAATATAGCCATTGAGATTGAGGGTTTGGGGAGCAGATAAACTAGTGAGAGAATGCAGGGAAATGAGTGGTTCAACTTCATGTGGGTCAGCAGGCTCCAGGGTAGCATCTGGAAGGGAGAACTCTTCAATAATTGGAACTGTCACATCTTCTTCAGGAACATCTTCGGAAATGGCCATAAAAAGTTTTTGTTCCTTACACTTGTGCCTTGGAAAATATTTTTCATCACAATTATAGCAAAGACTATTCAATTGGCATTCATCCATTTCATCCCTAGTTAATTTATAGACCTTGAGGGGAGTGACATGGGGGTTAGGATTAATGGGGCGAGGGCAAGGAACAGAAGAGGTTTTTTTGTTCTAGGAAAAAACAACTTGTTGGGCTTCTTTAACCCATTTAGTAGATTCAAACCAAGTCTGAGGGTGGGCCATGAGAACCTGGGATCGAGTTTCATCCTTTAGGCCACTAATAAAACATTCACGAAAGAAAGCATCTGACTTGCCCTCGGTTCGAAAGGCCAAATGCTAAAAAACAAATATAAAGTCTTCCACTATACCTGACTATTTCAACTTGGTCAAATGACCAAGATAGTGGGTATCAGTGTCAAAGCGATCATAGAGCTCAATAAAAAATTGGGTCCAGAAAATATACCCTTGACGTGAATTTGTACGCCATTTCCACCATTGCCATCGTTCAAGATCTAGATAGAGGACAACATAGCGAAATTTGGCCAATTCATCAGTAATATCATGTAGAGAAAAATAATGCTCCATTTGAGTGACCCAACCCATAGGATCGGAGCCATCAAATTTATTGACCTTGGCACGGGGAATACATGGGTCATGCTGAAAGGAGTTGGATTGAAAATGTAGAGAATGAGAGGATTCAACAACATCGGGTTGGTCAGAGGAGGAAGGACCCAAAGAGTGGTTCAACAACTAGTTGACAACATACTAGAGGGTGTTAAATTGGTTCATGAATTTGGCATCCATGGTGTCAAATTTGTGTTTGACGTGGGTTTCTAATTGTGCAAGGTGGGAATTGGTAGAGGCAATTTCAAAGGTCACTTGATTGATGGAAGCTTGTAGGTCTTGGTTGCGAGTGGTGGCCATTTGGAGAGGGGAAGTGGAGGTAAGGAAAAATGTGTGGGTGGGACCATAAAACGGACTTATAAGTGATAGGTACCACGACGATCAGGGCACGAAGGGAAATATAATGGAATAGGTGGAAAAACGAGGAAGCTGAGAAGGGCTCGGGTCCACTGGAAAAAAAAATGTTAAAAATGAAAGGTATGACTGCGATTAGGGAGAAAAGGGGAGTCCAATGGAATAGGTCCCAAATAAGTGTGCCCTTAGCCATACTACCCAACTAACTAGGTACTATATAGTATCTTCTCGAATGTTTTTCTTGGTGGCACGATAGCAGTGAGGCAACCGATCGGTTTATCTATGGAGGGCTTCAAGAGATCTAGGCCTATCCATATATAGGTGTTGTTTGATGCAATACCACTTGAAGGGGTACCAACAATGGTTACAAGGGTGGTTGGCATATGTGTGCTTAAGTACCACTTGTATTTCTTGCGTGTATGACTCCCCGATCGTGGGTTTATGCACGTAACGACAAATATCTGTAGCTTTAAGATGCCATAATATGCCTCTACCCTGAAAAAAAAATTAACCCAGAATTTTCTGTCGAGGAAAGTGCTCTGATACCACTTGTAAGGTACCCGATCTATTATATTAGCATAATAGAGAAATAATGTTGAGAATAACACTGAGATAGCAACAAAATATTGAAATATTGCAGAGATAACATCAGAACAAAAAATTATATGGAACCACAATACCATAATTATAACTTTATTGATAGGAAACAATGTTCACTTTCCTCTTCGAGGGGGAAACCTTCAGCAGAGCATAGCTCTATTACAATAATTTTCCAAGACAAAACTTCTCATGCCCTCCACTCTTATTTATACTAAATCTATCTATCCAAAAGAACAATCTAGAGGAAAATCCTTCTAGAAGCAGAAGCTTCTATTAGGTCTTATTACAATTGACTTATTCCTCCTTATTGCTAGGCCTTATTAATATTGACCTTTATTACATGGAAATATATTATTCTATCCACTTGAGGTGTTAGATAGGTTACGTGCCTAACACATCGTTTTTGCAAGTCTACTCGAAAGTGGTCCAAGAGGCATGGATTTAGAAATGAGAGGGTACATATGTCTGTCAAGTGTAGGTAGAATTCGATCACTTATCAAATTCAAGTTCATTAGTTTGAAATGTTTTTTTATGGCTTTTGTATTCACATTAAGCTCTCTAAATCTAGGAGGAAGATAACACACAATTTCTTCATATTCAGACTCATGCTTAGATAATGCACAATTTATTCATATTCAGACTCATTCTCTTTGGTAATCCCCGAGGTGGAGTCTTCCGGGTTATTCGCCATAAATCACTTCTAAGAATTTATTTAGATACAACTCGGTTAGCTACTCGATTCGCTTTTCAGATAAACAATTTGGCTACAAACTTCACTTGTCATTGTGATTTTGAAGTTAAAGTAACGCTTATATATATATATAATCTCCATCGAGGTCATCTTGGTCCATTCTTTTCCCAAAATTCTCTCTCCATGACGACTTGGGTGAGGGTTTCCGCGCCCATCTGAGAGAAGGCCTTACACTGGCATGTGTTTTTTTAGTGTTGGATAAAACACACATCGTTATTTATGCCTATATTGTCTCTGCATCGTCCCCAGGAGAAAGTGATTATGTTAGAACACCACGTAGCTGGATCTATTTGATTCTACGAGGTAAAGGTTGTTGGCCCTTGACCAAGTTTAAGAGTACTTGGTCATACTTGACCACTTTTGGGACTGCGATAGCTAGCCAAGGAAGGAGCACAACATGAAGCAGAAAATAAGGAAGAAAGACCTATTTTGGGGTCCATTTTAGGGTTTTGGATTGATGTAACGGGAAAGGGATGTCAGCCATGGGTTTACCTAGGTTTAGGCCCATTTTTAAATCTATAAATAGGCAACATAGATAGTAATATAAGAGGAGATAGTAATGTAGTACATCTATGTGATGTATGAATGGAAGCTTAGTGCTAGTAATTGGATCTGTGTGATCGGATGTATCTTAGAGTGTTCTGTGCATGAGATCGGAGAGCTAAGTGCAGGTTGTTATAGTATGAAGAGTGAGGAAGAAGGATCTAGCGAGTTGCGTAGATATTCTCTCATATGCAAAGTAAGGGTCATTAGAGATCTGTGTTGTAACTGCTTGACTGTGATAATATAAAGAAGGCTTTGTGGACGTAGCCCCAGGGTGGGGGTGAACCACGGTAACTGTGTGTATAGTGCTTTGTGCTTCGCTCTTAGGTATTTATCTCTTTCTTGGCTAAGTGCTTGATGTGATTAAGTAGATCTAGTTATGCTCTGTGTTGTTGATGAATGAATGAACATTAGATCTAATATATGAGATGCTTAGTGCTTGATCTGTTGAATCTAATCTATATTTCCGTGGATAAGTACTGAATCATTCTTAGTATAAGTATTCACTACAATTCTCTGTGCCTTATGCGAAGTATATTAATGAATGTATGCTAAGGAATAACTGTTATTAAGTGCATTGTAAGAAGGAAAATCACAGATCTGTGTCCCAGCTAAGGTTGCAGACACCTAAGTCTTGCAACCACCCATACCTCTACCTCAGGTGAGACTTCATCTTCTTCGCAGGTGTTACCGAAAGGGTCAGTAGTTAGGGCTTTGTTGGTGCGCTCTTGAGCGTTGAACCCTGGGTCTGCCCCTGTGCCAACAAATGGTTCTGTTGCTGGGACTGGAACTGTGATTTCTTGAAACTGAAGAAGAAGAAGCTTTGCATGAAATAAGCTCTATGCGTAGATCTGTTGCTCTAGTGCATAGTGTTTTGTTTGACCTGTGAAGATTTGTGCCAAGAAAAGAGGTTAGATCTGAAGAAAGAGAGGTCACATCTGAAGAAAATAAGTCATATCTATGAAGAAAAAGGTAAGATCTGTAAGCTCTATGCCTTGATAAAGGTAAGAATAGTTAAAAGTCTTAGATCTAGAAGCTTTGTGCTCTGCAGAAGAAAGATAAGTGAAATTGTTTTGTTTTCTAAAGCATGGATCTAGATATGTTTGATATATTCTGTCCTAGCTTCAAAACTAGGGCATTAATAGATGAAAGAAAGTTTGAAATGAATAGATCCGATAAATATAGTGATAGATATGTTATACCTATGCATCGAAAGAATGTATTGACTAACAAGTGGATGCAGGATCCTAGAAAAAGTTTTTTGCAGGCTAGCCACCATGATCTTGGTGCGTAGTACAAAAGGAGTTGGGGAACATCTAAATGGACGAGAATATTAACCCTCTATTATAGTTGCAGACGACCGGGACATCTTGCTAAAGAATGCCCTGGGAGAAGACCTAGTTGCCTCTGTTATAAGGCTATGGACCATGAAGTATTGGATTGCCCTAGAATGATTGCTAGGCTTGAGAAGTTGAATATGGAACAAGAAAACCTGGAGGGAGATCAAGAGACCAAGATTATTGCAGAAACCCAGAAAAAATCAGAAAAGATATTGCTACAGATGAAAGATACCTTGAATGACCATCGACATGTTAGGCTATCAGAGATCTTCAAAGAAAAGGAGAAAATCGAAGCAAGAATAGGGGACTTTGACATTGACTGTACTCTTGATGAAGAAACACAAGTGAACATTATGCCAGAAAGAACTTGGGAAGCTATAGGGAAGCCTGCCATGATCCCTTCCCTAGGAGGAACAAGTTTCTTCAGAGGAAAGCTAGTAAACCTATGTGGAAGGCTCACCCAGATACCTATGACTATCAATGGAACTTCGACAGAGGAAGACATTGAGATCATTAAATTTGTTGAAGACAACGCCCTGTTTACCATGCTCATAGTAAAACCTTGGATTGATAGAGAACAGGCCAAACGAAGAAAAGAAGAGAAATTTTTGGAACAGAAGAAGCAAGAGTTAAAAGACTTTGACCAGAAGGATCGCACACTTGATTGAAGAACAGAAGAGCAGATTACAAATAGTTAATATTAGTACCTCCGATGGCGATGTTAAGAGAACACTTGAGAATCCGCAGAAGATCGAGTTATCTATTTTTGATACAGAATAAGTATTATCAAGGAACCCTAAGAAAGATTTTCCACAGTGTGAAGTAACTAAGACCACCACAGAAGATAAACATCAGAATGGTAAAAGCATTACTGAGATGAAATATTGGGAAGAAGGCTATGAAGTTAAGAAAGAAAAGGGCTAATACTATAAGGTTACAAGAGGTTCTAGAGGACACTTCACAGCAAGAAGAATTGTAGAATTGGAGCTTCGTCAAGATATCAGAACAACGACATAAAATACTTTGCCATGACGAAGCAATATAGCCGTTGGAACCGATATACCTGTTCGACCGTTGCTCCGAACGGATCAAAAAATAGTTATGGGTTACCACTAGACCAAAATGGTTAGAACAGAGTTAATGAAGGCCCCATGTCTGTTGCAAGCAGACCGTTGCTGAGATTGCCTACTTAACCTGTCGCACCATGCACCGAGAATACTTTTTGCTAACTGAGAATCTAAGCATGAACCCTGAGATTTACTTACCCTGAGATCATTGCCTTACTATTCGCTATCGTCTCTGAATTCCTTTTGCACCTGATCCAACTGACCCAAGTTTGTATGTTGAATGAGCTCAGCGCTGCTGAGAAAATTGTTGAAGAAGTTCTAATTGATTTAATGGATGAGAGAGTCATGTCAGAAGGCGAAATGTCTACAGGTGTACATGCATCGTCCTCGGGCATACTGCCAGCTTCCCTCTCCACTGCTAGAGCAAGACCATCCCGACCGCCTTCGTAAAGATGATCTAAGATAGGAAAGACGATCTAAGTTTTGTACGCTGTGGTACTCCAGCGACATGAACAAATATTGGTAATCCAATGCCGTCTTCCATGCATACTACACTCAGTTGAGGAATTCCTTTCAGTCTACACCGCACATTACAACCAACACTCTTCATAGGTTTCAACCTTTGATGAAATTCAACGTAGATCATCACTTCACCTACATCACAACGTGCACAGACAAGCACAAACAACAACTCCAGTCATATTACAAGCTGATAGAAGATGACCTGGAGGAGATTACCAAGGAATGGTCGACAGACCTCCTTGTTGCAATAGACCCTGCAGAGATGCCCGATGTAGATAGCCCTGAAGCTATGCCAGATATACTAGGACTGCACAAGACTAAGAAGGAGGTGGAAGTTCAAGATATCCACAACACATCCACGAAGACTGCTTCGCTCTCACCTACGATGGGAGGTGATGATGAAGAACTAGGGGGCACAAAAGTTGAACAGAGCAAAGGCGAGGTTACCCCACCTAGGGACGAGGCAGATCCCTCTAAGAAAAGGAAGATTACCCCACTGAGGCCCTCATCCAGAAAGAAAACTAAGGCCACCCAGACCACGCTTAAGACTACGCTTACCCTGGATGATTTTGACTTCTTAATTGCCGTGCTGAATGATGTTTCATTAGAGCTCGAGGAAAAGCAAGAAGCAAAGCAGGAAGAACTATTCTGCCAGATCAAGGATGAATTCAAGGAAGTGCAGCAGGCACAGTCAGTCTAGCCAAGCAGTTTATATGGTGCTGTTAACAATGGAAATATCAGGAACATGCGATGATCCCACACAGTTATTCCAGATCGCCAAGAAAGTCGAATCTCACCTTCGACAAGCTCAAGAAGACATAGAAAAAGCCACCTAGGCTTTGGCGCAAGCACAAAGTGCACATGAAGAGAAACAGAGAAAGGAAAAATAGGAGCAGCTTGAATTACAAGCCAAATGGGAGGAGGAAGAAGCCCAATTACAGCAGAGCAAGGACAAGTTGCTAGCAGAGAAACTTGAAACACAAGAAAGAGTTCACAAGGAACTGCGCTCTATGACGATCATAGAAATGAAGATGGAAGATTGTATTCCATAGTTGGTGACCCAACTAGAAGCAGTAATCCAACAACTTCAACAACGCATCACGGATCTGGAGCTCCGCACCATGCCTGAGACACCCCAAGAGATAAGAGATCTAAGAGAGGCCACTGCTCGAAGTGCAGTCGACCGATTAAAAACTTTGGCTTCAAAATGTAAGCAGCTAAGAACCAGAAGTGCGTAGACCTATGAAACCCTCGAAGAGAATCCAGAATTGAAGACATTGGAGGCACAGCTCCACGAAGCAAAGCAACATGCAGATGTGCTACAAGCACAGCTGAAATACGTGACCCCAGTCAAAAAAATGAAGAGGTTCGCAGAGCAACACACAACCCAACAACGAGTACAGACGCTGCAAAGTAAAGTAATGGACATCTCTCAATGATTGCAACCACTCCAAGAGAAGGCATGCCAACTGTTTGCCGAACTTGAAAGTCAGGGAGCTGAACTCGAACAGGGTGTCATCACTGTAGAACAATGCCTGGAAGGACCGCTCAATGACATAGTAATCCAGGAATTTACTGAACAAGAGGTTTTCGCACTGCAGCAGGTCGAAACCGCTTGAGCCAAGCTCGAGGCGTTCGAAGCAGAATTGGTCAGACCTGAGTGACTCAAGACGAGTCACAGGTGAGTGTTGGGGGCTTGTTGGCCCTTGACCAAGTTTAAGAGTACTTGGTCATGCTTGACCACTTTTGGGACTTCGACAACTTGCCAAGGAAGGAGCGCAATGCGAAGCAGAAAATAAGGAAGAAGGACCTATTTTGGGGTCTATTTTAGGGTTTTGGGTTGATGTAACGGGAAAGGGATGTCAGCCCATGGGTTTGCCCATGTTTAGGCCCATTTTGTAATCTATAAATAGGCAATGTAGATAGTAAGATAGGAGGAGATAGTAATGTAGTACATCTATGTGATGTATGAATGAAATCTTAGTGCTAGTAATTGGATCTGTGTGATCAGATGTATCTTAGAGTGCTCTGTGCATGAGATCAGAGAGCTAAGTGTAGGTTGTTATAGTCTGAAGAGCGAGGAAGAAGGATCTAGCAAGCTACGCAAATATTCTCTCCTATGCAAAGTAAGGGTCATTAGAGCTCTGTGCTGTAAATGCTTGACTGTGATAATATAAAGAAGGCTTTGTGGCCATAGCCTCAGGGTGGGGGTGAACCACGGTAACTATGTGTATAGTGCTTTGTGCTTCGCTCTTAGGTATTTATCTCTTTCTTGGCTAAGTGCTTGATGTGATTAAGTAGATCTAGTTATGCTCTGTGCTATTGATGAATGAATGAACATTAGATCTGATATATGAGATGCTTAGTGCTTGATCTGTTGAATCTAACCTATATTTATGTGGATAAGTACTGAATCATTCTTAGTATAAGCATTCACTGTGATTCTTTGTGCCTTCTGCGAAGTATATTAATGAATGTATGCTAAGGAATAACTGATGCTAAGTGTGATGTAAGAAGGATAATCACAGATCTATGTCCCAGCTAAGGTTGCAGACACTTGAGTCTTGCAACCACCACTGCCTCTACCTCCGATGAGATTTCATCTGCTTCGCAGGTTTTTTCGAAAGGGCCAGTAGTTAGGGCTTTGTTGGTGTGCTCTTGAGAGTTGAACCTTGGGTCTTCCCCTATGCCAACAAAGGCCATAGCTCACAAATTTTCTAAAGTTCTTCCTAGGCCCTTTCCATAGCTAGCCATGTCTCTTTGGAGTGCCTTTGTATGGGACGTGGATTCTAGGCTACCTTCGGTCTTGGTAGGTTTTGGCATGGATTCGGTCATGAGCTTAGGATTTTCTTTGATCCTGTCAGTGGTCTTTGGATTTTCTTAGGTCCTACCAGCATTAGGTCTTCGACTTTACTTCAGTTAATATTCATACTTCATAGGGGTGGGTTAGGAACAAAGGTCAATCTTACTAGTTCAAATTGGAAGGAATCCCAAACGGCGTACTACCACCTATGCTCCTATAACTGGTGGATTTGAAAAAGTTGAATCACCAGTCCCATATACAGTTGCCCTAGTTGCCCGAGTTGGAGTTGATCCGGTTCGAGAAGAAGTTGAACTCATTGATCCCATTGATCTGGTCTCAACACCAGTGGTTCAAGATCGATACCCACCAACAACGACAACACAGGCTTCACCCACAGATTCACCATAAACATATCCAGATCCACTAATATCAGGGGAGGAGGTAAAGGCCCCCACCTTTGCTGATGTTTATAGAACTGGATAAAATGGGGCTGGAATTGCTTAAACAAGATCAACTAAGATCAATTTCGTAAACTAGGTATATATATCGATATGGAACCTCCCCACTAGCATATGGTTATCAAAATAGAAAGGACGCTACAAGATTCTCTCTTGCGTATGGGAACTCTGCTTCTTAAGAGATTGATATTGCTTTCACTCGATCATTTACTACTAACTTTGATCCTTAGATTTCATATGGAGTCAGCGGATTGGTTATACATGCTTATTCAATGTTAGCCCACGGATAAGAGCTGGCAGAGCAAACACATTGATAGACAAGGTTAAAGAGAGAGTCTCATGGGCCTGACCTTTATTCCATAATATTTCCATAGACCATAGACCAATTCAGATCCAGTGCCGCCATATCCACCACCAGAATAATAGGCAACCGTCACATCATCAGTTTAAGATTGAGAGCCCTAATAAGTCTACCCATTGCCTGTAAATGAGCTTTACAAAATCCCAGTCATTGTTTACCTTATTTACTGAGTTTACCTCGCATCTGAGTCAAGTACCACCAGTAGCATAGAGAGCATAGGTGGGGCCAGTTACAGAGAAGGACTAGGGAGCATAATTATTGTATATAGCATTGATCCACCATAAAGGGATTCACCATCAAAGGTAGCAAGTAAAGATCCGGTCCCAGTAGTTTTAGATTGAGATCGAGTCCCATATCCAACAGTCGCAGATCCAGATCGAGAGCCATAACCACTAATTTAAGAGCCAAAGAAGATATCCTTCATTCCAATGAGTCAACTATGGCACATCGATTGACTATTTGGTAGGTTAATAACATAGGTAATTATATCAACTTCGGTTCAACGATAAGATAAGATAAAATCCCATACCGGTACTAAGACATACATACCCGACGACACACTCATTCTTTCACACCCAAACTCCAGGCCATCTAAACTCCCGTAGGACGCATTACAACCGACTCACTAAACACAATCTACATGACTCGCCAGTTTCTTGTCACCAATCACCATACTAGATCTCAGCCCCCCCAATCATCTATGTAAACAAATCCCAAAGAAACGCACAGACAATATACATGATAATCTACTACAATGCGATGGTTCAGGTGAACGAACCATCATTGGTAAATACAAGCATACCTTGTTGGACATAAACGTGACATCCTGGATATACATTAGAATTATAAAACACAACAACTCTTTGTATGGACCACTAGAAGAAAACATGACACACCAACTAATCTAAAGATGCTATGCTTTGAATATGGACTTTCATGCGAACGAGAGCTCAATACCCACTGACTGGACTATCTAAATCATGCGAGATAATTCGAGTGACTCCCTGGTCAGATAATATTGGTACCAAAAACAAAGGCCATGGAGGCAGATTCAATTCTAGATTGAGATCCAAGGCTATACGTTCTATTTAAATATCCATAGCCTGAAACATCCCTTTTAGTTTGATAAAAAGAATCAACAAAAAATCAAGTAGCACCCAAGACAACAAGAGCGAAGGTAACACGGGAAAAAGAAAGGGTTAATAAAGAACAAGTTCCAGATCCCTTAGTTTGAGAGTCCCCGGTAAAGGATCCCACACTAGGTGACCCATCAATTCTAGTCCCTCCCGTTCGAGTATAAGCATAACCACAAACAGAGGCATCATAGGAAGTGCTCCTTCACTTGGTTCCATGTCCAGATTAAGAGCCATTTGATCCAAGAGTAGCACCACGATAAGTGGGAGAGGTTAGGGCAGGAGAAATGGAAGCACCAATTCCAAAGATGGTTGTATTTATAGTTCCTATTGATTACACCATTGATTCAGTTGACTGAGTGGAAGCACCACCACCCACAGTAAACACAAAGGCTCAGATTGACTCGTATTCTTATTGTTAATATGAATATGGTCGAGAGGATGGTGGAGAAATGGGTTATGATTCAAACCAGGCTACCCAATATAAATCTGCGGGGTATGGATCCACGACGAGGATATCGATTATTTTCACCCAGAACTGGGAGTGCCTTTGGTGCTTTTACTCAAGCAACTGTATCCACTCAATATAATCTTAGGAAAACTACCTACGCTTAAATGGGTCGTGCTCCAGTTACTTTTGTGCGAAATAACTACGTGTGTTTTATCTAACACTGAAAAAACACATGCCAACGTAAGGCCTTCTCCCAGATGGGCACGAAAACCCTCACCCAAGTCGTCATGGAGAGAGAATTTTGGGTTGCTCCGACACCCAAGGTGGACAAATTGACACCCAAGTTGGGAAAGTGGATTCCTTGGGAATGAAAATGTGTCAAGGGCTTTGCCCAAGTATGAGTGACCAAGAAATTGGGACACACCGGCATGAGGGGCACACCAATGTTGGATGCACCAGTCCCAAGGGGCACGACAATTGATGAGTGCATGGATTTGTTTGGGTGACTAGGTCTGTGAAGGGGGGTGATAATTTTCTTGGGCGACCGGATCTGTGAAGGGGTGTGATGATTCGTTTAGACACATGGGTTTGCAAAGGGGTGCAACATCCCTAAAGGACGTGATGGTGACCTTTGGAGTCTCTATAAGAGAACAAGGGCACATAACCAAGGAAGACAAATTGGAAGACAAAGAGATCAAGAAGAGATCTATGGTTTTGAAGCAGGCTTAGACGAAGAGGGGTGAGCTCCCTCAAGGATCCAAGTCACTCCACATTGGAGAACTTGTTCTACCTTGAGGTGGATTTAGTGGACAGAGTTTTTGAGCTTCTTTTGGGCCGATTTTGGGGAAGTATGGAAATGTAGGTCTGTTGGAGGCATGTGTGAGACAAAATCAAAATCTATGAAGTCTATAGAAACAAAGAGACAACTAGTTTGTGGTTGAGGGCATGTCTAAGGTGCACCGTAGGAGGTTGTGGAGATGGTTGCGACATAGAGTCTTGGTGTGACGAATCTATGTTTGAGTGTCTTGGTGAGGTGAGGCGAGTCGTTTGACTCAATCGAAGTTGTAAACTGAGATGATAGTGCTCATATTGTAACTCTTTCACAATAACAAAGACTTAGCTGGGTGTCAGGCACAATTTGTGCTTCTTGTACTATATCTATGTTTCTCTTGTCTGTTTCGTTGTTGTTCTCTTGGTTTCTCATGTTCACATATGTATGCTTATATATGACTAAGTGTTAAAGTTGTTAACAATTGTCTAAGTATACAAGAGTTTCACTAGAGTAGGAGTGTGACTCATCGGTAGCCTAAATCGAGGTATGGGTAGCCTCTAGGTGAAGAGGCATAGTTTGACCAAAGTGTCCTTGGTGTTACCAAGAAGCCAAGTGAGAAACGTCATAGTGTTTCATTCCCTCAAGAGGTACACAATCGCAAGGCACATTGTGGGGATGTAACATATGGTATTAGAGTAGTTTGGTGCTCTTCACTATTCTTGTATTCAGAACAATTGTGGTGGGGCACACTTGTTGAGAAGGAATGTTTTTGCGAAGTCGGTTCAGTGGGAACGTTCACAAACTTGGAGAATTGTTCAGTGGAGTGAATTGGTTCATCGTAGACTTTGCATCATAATTACGACAGAGGTTTAGTTGACAGTGCAATGGAAGGTTGGTCTAGTCACACACCTTGTGCAGATTGAGAGTAGATTTTGTGGTGAAATGAAGCACTTAGACAAGGTGGGTGATCATAAAACTCATCACGGACTTCATCATAGAGACACTTTGGATACAAACTTGGTTAGTTTGATGTGTGATGGAAGTGAGTGTCGAACTTGTTGTGCAAAGAGACCAGGTGCAGAGTTCATTGGATGAACCAAGAACTTGTGTAAGGCAGTTGAATGAAGGATTTGTTGCATGAATTGTCACAGATATAACCACATAAGTGGTCACATAAGAGAAACATAGAGGGTGATTACAGAGGTGATCACGAAGGGAGTTGTTATGGGTTGAAGAAAGGTGAATCACTTGGATGTGTTGGACAACCCGGGGCAACCTAGAGAAGCTCTGCAAATTGGGTAGGTTTCTATCATGAAATTGTCATGTCATTTATTACCAAGAACAACAATTGAGTTGAGTTGGGTTGTTGGATGATGGGTTGATCACTACCTTCAGAGGAGGTGAATCTTCGCAGAGTTACAACAGTCGGTTAGGAACAATATGGCTTGATAGTTGGGCGATGGATGCATGGTACCTTGAAGTGGAAGTAATCAAGGTGCAGAGATGGAAATACATTGGAGATGAGTTCGATTAGTTGCATGAGAACTTTGGGACTTAGATGGATTTCCAAAGTAGATGGATGGACTCAAACTTGTATCACAACGAAGGTCTTACAGATTTGTGGAGTTGTGGACGGTGATTTAGGGGAGTTCACATAGAGATTCGGTTGCTTTGGCAAGTGAAGGTAAAAAACAACATACTTAGAAAATGGTTGTAGTGAAGGATGTCTTTGGAAAGGTATGGTTGGTTTCAAGTTCTTGCATTTCCTAAGTGTTGCAGTGAGTTCTTTGAAGGGGAGTCATATGGCTTGGTGGTTCAAGTGCATTCTGTTTCTACGGTGAAAACTGATAGACTTGAGGGTGGCTCAAGTGGTGCAGATTCAAAGAAGTATTGTAGTAGAGTCATAATGCCTTGGTGGGAGAATGTGCATAGATATTGGGGCGATTTTCTTGGATGTGTCCCGTGGTGTACTTAGGAATATTTGGATGCAACCGTGGAGGTGGATTGAGGAAGCTGCCTAACTCTTTGATGAAGTGTGTTGGATAGGTCATTTTTATGAAGTGGTCAGTGAATTCTGTACATGCTGAGTTTGAGAGGATGGGTGAGGCACCCTAGTGTTTGGTTCCTTAGACATATTCATTTGGTCGTGCGATGACTTGATAGTTGCGATGATAGTGCTAGAGTTTGAATGCTTGCAGCAGGTGAAAGGCAATTTTTTTCTAAGAGATAGATGGAGTCAATAGAGAAGGAGACCAAGAATTGTTGGCAGCCAACCTAAATGGGTAGAACATAGACCAAGTGTCTTGGGTTGTGTTCACTCGCCTTTGGTATGGGACATTGGATGAGTTAGAGCACACCTTGGTGACTTGTGGAGGATCATGCGATGACTCATAGATTCAGGAGGGTTGTTGGATGAGGTTGGTAGAGTATTGGTTTGAATATGCCTAAGGCTTGGAAGTTATTTGAGAGGATTCATTATACGTGGAGCACTTAGAGCAAATGTTGAGTTTCGAAGAGATGACTTGATGAAAGGAGGTGAGTTGAGGACTTATCTTAGTTTGAAGGATTGGTGGGCATATAGAAAGATTGAAACACGAGGATATTACTTGGGCATGGGAATCTCTCTTTCTTTGGGGTAGCATGGTTGAGGGTGAAGCTCAACCATTCCAAGGCATAGAGAGGTAGATACAATAACATGGAAGAGTGATGAAGTAGTGGGGAAAATACAGTTTGGACGTGCAATTCATGGTGCAAAGATTGACTAATTGTGTCATGAGGTGGACAATGGAGTCAAGTTGTCGCATATGAATTTGTTTTGGGGTGACTTCATAGTGCATCAAGGCAAGGGGCGACCTTATCTTAGTTTGAGGGTTGGGTGGATGGACCGAATTATTAAAGGACGTGACCAGTTTATACATGAGGGTGTGTAGTCTCAAGGAGTGTGATGGCTGGACTAACATTTGACTAGTTCACGACTTGGGTATGAAAAACAACATGACAATGGGGTCAAGAGTACAAACGTGTGAGTAGGTTTGAAGTGCATCACTTAGAGATTGTGGAAGATCTCCTTGATGATGATCAGATGATGACAACGATAGTGAGGCAAGGGTGGACACCTGCTTTAGTCTTTGGAGTTGGATAGGGTGACGAATATGTGACAGAAAAGACTAAGTTCGGGCATGAGGAAGTGCATTCTCATGATTTGGGTGCAACAGTTGGACTAGCTACCCAATCATACCAAGGCATGGGGGATATTAGTGTGTAGATACATGACATAGTTTGTTGAAGTATGGGTACAACAACAAGATCATAGGAGTTCAACAAAAGCAAATTTTTGAAGTGAAGTGGGTAGGAATCAATTGTAGCAGGTAGTGATGACAATAGTGGAACTGAACAACAGTAAGGAAGCAAAATCACAGTGAGATAGTGCAACAGAGTTGGGTAACTTTCATCCTTGGAGTTGGGTTAAGCAACCTCATTGACTCAGGAAACAAATCATGCATATTTGGGTGTAGTACAATTTAGTTTGTGGAAACTTGGGGTTTCCACTTCACAAGGAAACTTGGGGTTTCTATTTTGGAAAAAAATGGGGTTTTCGATTTGTGTGAAACTTGGGGTTTCTAGAAACCTTATTTGTAGTGGAGGCATGAGTTCGGTCGGAGACTTGGAGATCGTATATTTTTTGGATGTTTCCTGGGATGACAATGAATTAGGGTGGGGTAGTATGTAAGGCCTTCAGTTAGATGAGCACAAAGACCCTCAACCAAGTCCTCACGGAGACAAAACTTAGGGTTTCTCCAATACCCAAGTTGGAAAAGTGGATACCTTGGGCATGCAAATGCACCAAGGGGCTTGTCCAAGTATGAAGCGACCAAGAGATTGGGGTGCGTCAGCATGAGGGGCACAACAAGGATGGGAATGCCAGTCCCAAGGGGAACGAGGGTTGAAAAGAACATGGGTTCGTTTGAGTGATCGGGTCCGCGAAGGGGCGCGACGATTCGTTTGGGTGACCAGTTTCATGAATAGGTGTGAAAATTCATTTGGACACATGGGATTATGAAGGGGTGTGACACCCCCAAAGGATGCGATAGTGACCTTTGGATTACCTATAAGAGAACAAGGGTGCAGAACCAAGGAAGGAAAATTGGAAGACAAGGAGAGGAAGAAGAGATCTATGGTTTTGAGGCAGGCTTAGATGAAGAGGGGCGAGCTCCCTCAAGTAGCCAAGTCACTCCACATTGAAAGACTTGTGTTGCCTTGAGGTGGATTCGGTGGATAGATTTGGACGCGATTCTTTTGGGATGATTTTGGGGAAGTCTGGAAATGTGGGTCTATTGGAGGCATGTGTGAGACAAAACCAAAGTCTGTGAAGTCTACGGAAACAAAGAGACAACAATTTTGTGGTTGAGGGAACATGTGAGGTGCACCATAAAATTTTGTGGAGGCGATTGTGAAAGATAGTCTTGGTGTGACGAATCTGTGTGTGAGTGCCTTGGTGAGGTTAGACGAGTCATTTGACTCTACAAAATTTGTAAATCGAGCTGATGGTGCTCTTATTTTAATTGTTTCGCAATAACTAATAATTAGTCAAGTGTTAGGCACAGTTTGTGTCACTCACACTATATCTATGTTTTTCTTGTCTGTTTCACTATTGATTTTTTGGTTTCTCATGTTCATGAATGTATGCTTATATATGACTAAGTGTTAAAGTTATTAACAATTGTCTAAGTATACAAGAGTTGCACTAGAGTAGGAGTGTGACTTGTCATTAGCCTAGAATGAAGTATGGGTAAGATCTAGGTCAAGAGGGTAGTATGGACAAAGTGTCCTTGGTGTTTCCAAGTAGCCAAGTGAGAAACGTCGCAGTGTCACATGGCCTCAAGAGGTGCACGATCGCAAGGCACACTGTGGGGACATGAAAATTCTGATATTATGTGTAACTATCTTCATTTAAAAAAAAATAAAAAATTACTAGCATCTAGTACCTCAACCAAACTTGGTCCTACAACCTCTTATTGCACCTTCGGTAGTGGGAATTTTGTTGGATGAGTTTACATCCTCTTATTTAACCTTGACTAGTGGGTCCTCTTTATATATATATATATATATATATATCCCCACTATGGTTATGGTCACAGGTAGGGAGAGCTCCTCCAACTCTTCTTCCCTTTACCTTCTCAACAATGTTGAGAGATTTGAATACCTAGTGAACTCTACTAGTAAATATCCCATTATAAATAATCCCACTCCATTGTGATTCATAAATAATATGGAGAAAATATCTAATGCGAATATACTCTTGACACTACTGAGAATGAACTCTCTTGAATTGGTGAAACATATGTTAATTGTACAATTCTAAGGCCTTTGGTCTTCACCTAAGTAATGGAATAATGACTGGAAAAAAATTGGATACTCCTCATTTAGGTAAGTGTTAGGATATTTAGACACTTAGAATTTAGTTAAGATTAACTTGGTATAATGTGTCGTAAGGTAAAAGTGTGTTTCTTTAGTATTCATTAGCATTCATTTGTAGTTAGGTAATCTGACAGTCACTATATGTTCCCAAAATAGAGTGATCCGATGAATCATATTCTCCTCGATCTTAACAATTACATTGATTTGTGGCTTAACACCCTGTTATTGCACAATTTGTACTTTCCCAAAATCCAAAGGCAAGTGAACAATAAATTGGCGTAATAGGAGGTTGTCCTATCACTGTCACCTAAATAAGACACCTCTTTCTCTTTAGGGGTGAAAGCCAAGGGGAGACGTCCCTGGTGACCTGGGGGTTTGAGAAGGAAAACGTTATAGTATCGAGAAAAGTTCTTCCCCTCTCTCAAGTCACACTGATCAGAAAGTCCCAAAGGTTTAATAATATGAAGCAAATATACGCTTAAGTGTACCTACCCAGAACAAGACAATAAGAAAAACACTATTTGCAACTAACAATTGATATTAGTGCTTCGTAAAACCTTGGACTTTCAATAAAAGCAATAAGTTGATATACAAGATGAAGTAAACATAAATTTAGAACAACAATGTATATATAATGATAGCTTCACAATTATTCCTTAAACAAACTTCAATAATGACCCAAAATGATAACCTAAAATTGGCAATGTGCTAGCATTTGTCAGAAGCAAAGAAGGCAATGTAACATCAACTTTAACACTTGCTTTTAGAAGCTTTTACTGCTGTAATATATGGTTGTAGCTTACTTTTGTAACAACAACAATAATGTTAGTAAGTTAGTCTAATACAAGGTTAGTAATGGTTATCAAAGAGCTTGAGGTAGATGGTTTGAGGGTTGTTTTCATCAATCAATCAAATGTAAGGTATAAACCAGTGTCTTTAGGGTTAATGGAGTCACTTTTTGCAGCAATAATCTTGAAGGAAACAAATGAAAATATGTGAACTAAAGACAAGAGGGAGGATGGTTGAGGTGTTGGTAACCCAAGGCCTCAATCATCAAACCCTAGAAGGAAAACGTCTACTAGGATGTAATATACCAGATATAAAAAGTATGCAGAACATAAATAAAATGCTAGAAATGACAGAATAATAGTAATACAACCAACATAATCTCCACAATAACACATAAATGATATAAGAATAACAACATAAATAACACATTGATTCAGAAAGCAATGTTCACGGGCCTCTTCGAGGGGGCAACCTCCAGTCGAGCAATGCTCTGTTACAATAATCTCCGTGCTAGGGTTTTTATACCCTCGACCCTTATTTATACTAAATATGTCTATCAAGAGAAGCATCTAGAGGAAGATCCTTCTAGAAGTAGAAGATTCTATTAGGTCTTCTTACATCTTCCTTATTCTATTTTATTGAAAGGCCTTATTAATATTTCCCTTTATTACATCCAAATATATTGATCTACCTATGTGCAGGTTAGGACCCTAACATGTCCACCCCCTTAAAAACAACCTTGTCCTCAAGGCTTGAGATGTGGAAACTGCTGCAGAATGGTAGCTGGTTCCCAAGTGGCATCTACTGGAGTTGTATCTTTCCACTAGACTAACACTTCCTTGATGGTTCTCTGACGCAAGCGATGCTCACGTTGGTCCAAAACTGCTTCTGGCTGTAGTCAAATGGATCCTTCTTCAGCTAACTCGGGAAGGTTGGTTTGAATTTGGCACCTAGTGCCAATCACGTTCTTTGAGCATGAAACATGAAAAACAAGATGTAGCTTCGACTGACTGGGTAGAGCTAATTGATAGGCGACTTGTCCCACACGCTTGAGAACTGTATAAGGACCATAAAATTTGGGCGCTAGCTTCTGACAGTGCTTGGCCTTGAGGGAAGTTTGCTTGTATGGTTGCAGTCACAGAAACACCTGATCCCCTTTTGCAAATTGACATTCAAAGCGACCTTGATCTGCTTGTTGCTTCATGCGATTCTGTGCCATGACCAAGTTCTCTTTAAGGGTATGAAGAATATCTTATCGAACTGTAAGTGTTTGGTCAACCGCCTGGACCTTCGAGGTACCCAGTAAGTATGAGAG
>SNQJ01S0103861.1:14888-26305 GCA_010110895.2 Picea sitchensis
ACCACAACAAAATGGTGTTGCTGAGAGAAAGAACCGCACATTAAAAGAAATGGCTAATTGTATGATCCAATCTAAGGGATTAAGTCTAAAGTATTGGGTGGAAGACATCAACTGTGCAAATTACATAGTAAATCACACTCCCACAAAGGCTCTTAAAAATATAACACCGGAAGAAGCTTGGACTAAAATTAAACCAGATGTAAGTCATTTCTGTGTATTTGGTAGTATAGCATGGGCTCACATTCCTGATGAGAAAAGGAAAGAATTGCAGCCTAAAAGTGAGAAGTGCATATTTGTTGGTTATTCTAAATATGTCAAGGGTTATAGACTTCTTCAAACACATTGTAATTAAATTATTATTATAAGAGATGTTAAATTTGATGAAAATATCTTGGCCCACGAGCCTAATTTGGCGTTTGTGCCTTCTTTGGCCTGCGATTCTAATTCGAGGGTTGTGCCTTCTTCGGCCTGCGAGTCATCTTCGATGTTTGTGCCTTCTTCTATTCTGTTTTTTTCTTCAGATGATGACAATGAGGATGAAAATCGACCTCTGGCTTCTCACCTTCCTCCAGATGAGTCCTTTGAACCTGAACCAACACCAATTCCACCGCTTCCTAGATGGGTCCGTTCAACACGAGAAGAAACTGGTGATCTTGTCGGTGATCGTTCAGATCAGTGTCAGACACGTTCACAGTTCCAGTGAGCCTATTCTCTTTTGGCTCAAGTTTCAGAGACTCATGATCTAGAGACATTTGCAGAAGCCTTAGGTCATATAGATTGGGATACAACAATGAATTAAGAGTATCGTTCTTTAATGGAAAATGATACTTGGGATATTGCACCTCTTCCAAAAGGAAGAAAACTTGTCAGATGTAAATGGGTCTACAAAACTAAGTATGCATCATATGGAAGTGTTTAAAGACACAAGGCTCAGTTAGTTGTCGAAGGATTTTCCCAAGTTGAAGGAATTGACTATAATGAAACCTTTGCCCCTGTAGCCAAAATGAATTCCATCCGACTTGTTCTTACCCTTGATTCCTCACATAAATGGGAGGTCCATCAGATGGATGTTAAATCCACCTTCTTGCACAAAGATTTGCAAGAATAAATCTACATGGAACAACCTCCTGGCTATGTCTAGAATGACTCTAGCCTTGTTTTCCGCCTTAAGAAATCTCTTTCTAGTCTCAAGCAATCTCCCCGAGATTGGTATGACGAAATGGAAAACTTTCTTATTGCCAATGGATTCTCCAGATGCCATTCTGATCCTAATGTCTATAGAAAGAAAGTAGGAAGCCATCTCATAATCCTTGTCCTTTATGTTGATGACCTTATCCTTACTAGTAGTGACTCAAAATTTTAAACCATGTGAAAACCAACCTTAAGAAGAAATTTGAAATGACATACTTAGGATTTTTGCACTATTTCCTTGTCCTCCAAGTTTTGCAAACCAATGAAGAAATTTTTCTTTCCCAGTCTAAGTATGCTTGTGACCTTCATCGCTTTCACATGGATGATTGTAAACCAACCCCTTCTCCCTTCTAGTCTAGAGTCAATCTTACTGCTACATGTACTTCTTCTGAAGTTGATGCCACCCTGTACCGTCAGTTAGTTGGTAGCCTCTTATAATTGACTCATACCTGTCCTAATATTTCCTTTGCTATTGGTCTTGTTTCCCAGTATATGAAAACAAGCCATGAAAGCCATTGCAAAACAACTAAAAGGATACTTTTCTATGTCCGTGGTACAGTTCAGTTCAAGATACATTATAGTTCAGGGGGGAATCCTTTATTGGTTGGTTTCACTAATTCAGATTGGGCCGACAAACCTGATGATCGAAATTCTACTGCAGGTTATGTTTTCAGCCTTGGTTCAGGACCTGTCACTTGGTCCTATAAGAAAAGACAAGCTATTTCACTTTCTTTAGCAGAAGTAGAGTACCGAGCAACGATAAATGAAAGATATGAAGCCTTGTGGCTTTGACATATCCTTTCAGAGCCTGGATTCAAGCAACAACATCAGACCAGCCTTTGGTGCAACAATCCGAGTGCCATCAAGCTTTCCAAATACCCAGTTCAACATCAGCGCACCAAGCACATTGAGCTACACATGCACTTCATCAGAAAGCTCATTCATGATCAAGTTATTTAAGTGCTTTTTTTCCCTATAGAATATCAAGTTCCAGACATTTTCACAAAGTCTCATACAGAAGCGAAGTTTTCCAAACTTTGATCTATGTTAGGAGTTTAGGAAGTTGTCATTAAGGGGGGATAGTCTCTAATGCCTCCTTCCTTCTCCTATTGTGTCAACATTGTAAATCCTTCAATCCTATCCCAAGTTTTTCTTAAGGGCGAATGTTAGGATATTTATACACTTAGGATTTAGTTAAGATCTACTTGGTCTAATGTTTCGTTAGGTAAAAGTGTGTTTCTTAAGTATGCATTAGTATGCATTTGTAGTTAGGAAATCCAACGGTCACGATATGTTCCCGACATAGAGTGATCCAACGGTTCATACTCTCCTCGATCTTAACGACCTTTGATCCATGGATTAACACCCAATTGGTCCATGATCTCTATTTAAAGAGAACAGAGGGTCATTTGCCGATGATCGATTGTGAGAAAATCTCTTGTAAAATCTCTCTATAATATTTTTATTTTACATTAATAATCTGCTCCAAGTAGCCACATTGGCTGGGGTCGTGGTTTTTTCCCCGTAGGGGTTTTACCATGTGAAAACATCGATGTGTTGATATTTGATTTGGTTATGTGAGTGGTTACCAAAGGTGTTTGTGCTTTGTTGGAATACCTGTGTTTTCGAACAATCTTCTTCTTTCCTTAGCTATTTTCAGGCTGCTTCGATGGTGAGTCTCTTTACTGCCTCTTCAAAATATAAGGCTTCCTAAAATATGTATTCTGCAAACTTGCATTCATGCACAATCTGTGGTGCCAATTTAATGACCCTCATATGTTCATATACTACATTTTTTGGGTCATGAGATTTTGGTTCTCCAACACAAATACACAACTCCTTTAGGAAATCAACCTCCTTTTCAGCTGGTTTCTTATTTTGCAGAGAAAACGTGCCTATGTGAAGAGGAAAAATGGGCCAATACATTTTGTTGTTCTTTGATAAATAAGCAATAACTCCCTTTTCCATTGTCTGATAGTCTATTTCTCTTGATAGTAGTTTATCAAGTACATATTTGGGTAAAAACTGTGGTGATACCATGGCTCTGAATATCATGACATAGGTATAATACTTCTTCATGTACTAGTCCCCGTTTCCTTTTATGGATTTGATAGCTCCTAGGGATATCCTATGTGGGAAAAAACCAAAGATGGCCTTATGCAAGGGGGCGAGAAAATAGTCACAAATATCATAAAAATGCTCTATGCAGTTAGCTTCCCATAATTGAGAACAATAAATATGGATAGGGATTTGATCTGGGGTCGAAGCCCAATTAAATGCAGGGAAACAATTGGCTGCATAAATTGCATCTATAATATAGGATGGCATGTAAAAAATAAGATGTTTCATACCTTTGGGGTCCAAAACATGATTTGTGATGCATAATGATAGGATGCTTTCCCAATTGAAATATTGGTCAGTTTTAACCACTTTGTAGGCCATAGGAAACCATTCCATCCTAAAATGCGAATTGGTATTCTCACCATAGAGTCTGCAGAATCATAGAATTTAGAATCCTATAAGGGTTTTTTAAATATCGTGCTAGGAAATTTCTTTCTCCCTTTTTTGATGGCCATTCTTCATTGAAGAACCAATCTTCCATACGGGTTTCAAAATCATTGTGATCAATCCTAGACTTGTCCATGAATGATTCATTCAATGCAATAGTGGGTTGCGAAGTCTTATATCGATCCTTGACGTCTTCTATCTTGAGAGATGCAATTGGGAGGCCCGAAGCATTGACTATTAATCCGATGTCTTTCTATAAATGTGAAAAACACCATCTTACAACATCATTATAAGGAAATAGTTCTGGGGAAGCAACTATTGTGTGCATGCTGCTTTTGAGGATATTTTTGTATTCATAAATGTCTGGATCATCACATGGGAATCTTTCATTTTGGAACATGTCATAAATATCGTAATAGTTGAGGTAATGTTCCATCCCATCATGCCTGTTTGCATTGGATATGTTGAAAGACTCTGGAACTGTGGCATGAACCAGAGAGAAAAATGTTTGGAGTTTTCCTTTTTTGGTTAGCATTTGAGACTTTTCACCACCTGTGTAAACCATGAAATTAAGAAAATAAGCATACTACCATAGTGATACAGGTAAAATATGCTAAATAATTTATGAAACACTTACTTGCAAACCATAGATAATAATCGGTAGAAAAATTGACCATACTTTTGCAACAATAATGTGTACTCTCCTTGGTGGTAATACATACAAGTAGGGTAAGTTAAGTCTCCACAAATTTTTTAACGCTTCCCAAATTCCCTCCAAGTCCTTGTGAAATTAATGAACAAAATGCATTACAACCCTGACTGAGTTAGAGTCGTACGTGGTGCCATAATTTTTTTTGTAGATAATACGAAGATCATGAACATTAAATGTATCGACAAAGGAATGGAACTGATAGGATGAAGGATGAAGCTTCTTTGATATATATTGTAGATCCATCTTCCAATGATGACAGATTTAAGTTTTTCATTATCCTCGAGGAAAGTGCTAAAGGTTGGCGATACGTTTACAAACTTCTTAATCTGGTCTCTTAAAATAAATACTCTCCTTAATCATTGTGGTATCACATTAAAATATCTGTGTTTTCCAATGTGTAATTTTAACGGCTACGATGTATTCGATAATTGCTAGACAGATCTCATTCATAGGATGAAACTAAGGTTTGATAGTCAACAATTTGTTTAAGCAGTGTCGTCATCAAAATTTTGCAAATGCAAGAAGAGAGGCATGACCTCAAAGTACTTACCAACGATGAGAAGGTTTCACTGAAAATAATCAGTGAGTGGGAGGTCTCCACATGTGGGCATAAAAGTGATACCATGAAGTGACAGGCAAAAGGGACCCAAGTAAGTTAGAAATAAAAATCCCGTTAACACAGGCTTAGGAACCAATCCTATCATGCCCTTTGGATGATGATATGGATTTATAAAAAGGGGCGCTTCATTGTCGATGTTTAAGGAAAGCTTAATAAAGGTCATCTTTGACCGTTTTTCTCCGATGACGTCGTTGTAAAGGAATCGTTGTTGGGATTTTGGTTTCTTAAAGAGTGGGGAGTAAGGTGACGACAAAAAGGTAAAGAATAAGGTCATGTGAATCGAAAAAGGAGGGGATGAATCTTGATTAACAATGTATGAAGGGTCCAAAATGATAAAATTGAAGGTCAATGAAGAGTTTCTTCATTTTGGCTTCAGTGACCATATGCAAAAATTAAGATTGTAAGTGAATAAATAATCAGGTAGGTAAAGAGTAGTGCCTTGTCAATTTTTTGGTAGTATGGGCTTCCACCAAAACTAATAGTTTTGGTGGGGCTGTTGTGTTCTCACAACTCTATGTTATTCTTCCTAGGTTTTAATTTAGTTTTGGTGGGGATGTTGTGTTCTCACAACACTATGTTATTCTTCCAAGGTTTCAATTTTGTTCTTTTCTGGTTTCAAAGAGTACACTTCATGTTGCCCTGTATCCACCATTTCTTTTTCTTCCGATGAAGAGGTCCCCTTAAGTGATATTTTTGATATACCCTTAATGGGTACCCTACGTGGTGGTTAGTCATGCCTATAAAAGGCTATGTGGTGGTTAGACCCCACACATAAAAAAAATGAAGCCCATAAAGAAATTAAAGCCAAATTGGGCATAAGTCCATGGATATTGTATTAGGAACATATTTTTAATTCCACCAAGAACATAAATATGTGATTATATTTTTAGTTGGATTTTTTTTGCATAGCACCATCTATTTGTTTTCTTCTATATCTAATTCAAGAAGTATATTTAATGTTAGTTAGAGACGTCATTGCTATGATTTCTTTCAAAATATTGGTGAAGTTATTATTCATGCGTATTGCACATGTCATAATAGTTTGTTCATGCTTTAATTGTTTGAAGTTTTGATGGTGACAAGTTATTACAACAACAACGCTCCAAGTTTTCCTTCACTAAATTTGATTCTAGTATGTATAAATAATACGTTTTTGGAATTGAAGAATAGATAAACTAAAATAACTTGGAATGTCTAAGGAATAAAATGACAATAACAATAGCCCTTTTTATTTCTTCTTGGAGATGTGAAAAACAATAACACTTGTAGACATGTAGCTATTCGAAAACACATGTATTCCAACAGAGGATGAACACTTTCAGTAACCACTCACACAACCTGATCAAATATAAACACACCGATATTTTGACGTGGTAAAACCCCTACGGGGAAACATCCATGACCCCACCCAACGCGACCACTTGGAGCAATTTATTAATGCAAATGAGAAATATTACATAAAGATTTTACAAGAGAGTTTCTCACAATCTATCATCGGAAAATGACCCTCCATTCTCTTTAAATAGAGATCATGGAACAATCAAGTGTTAAGCCATAGATAAATGTAGCTGTTAAGATCGAGGAGAATATGAACCGTCAGATCACTCTATGTCGAGAACATATCGTGACCATTGGATTTCCTAACTACAAATGCATACTAATGCATACTAAAGAAACACACTTTTACCTAACGACACATTAGATCAAGTAGATCTTAACTAACTCCTAAGTGTCTAGATATCCTAACATCCCCCCTTAAGAACAACTTGGGATATGATTGAAGGATTTACAATAGTGACACAATAGGAGAAGGAAGTAGGAATTAGAGCCTATCCCCCCTTAATGAAAACTTCCTTAAGGCCTAACATAGATTGAAGTTTGGAAAACTTCGCTTCTGCAAGAGAATTTGTGAAATTTCTGCAACTTGATCTTCTATAGGGAAAAAGAGCATTTCAATAACTTGACCAAGTGTAGTTCGATATGTTTGCTGCGCTGATGTTGAACTAGGTCTTTGGCGAGCTTAATGGAACTCTGATTGTCACACCAAAGGCTGGTCGGATGCTGCTGCTAGAATCCAAACTTTGAAAGGATCTTTCGAAGCCACAAGGTTTCCTGACTTGCATTTACCGTTGTTTTTTACTTTGATACATGTTCGACAACAATGGTTAGATCTCGGTTAGCTTGCCCGGAAAATGCCCCTTTTCCTATCTGTTTCTGATTTTCCAAAATCACATAGGGCGCGAGACAAAGAGAGTACACCGATATAAAAGAGTAAAAACCTGGAAACAAACAATATAAAATCAAAATAAAACCGAAATAATACTCTGCAAAAATTCAAAAAGGGCGTATTCAAGCTTTATACCTCCAGATCTGACTGAAATGGCCGTATCTTGGGAAAACAAAAACCTTTTTGAGTGAAACGAAAAGAGCTCCTGACTGAAATGAGCACTCTGGATGCAATGGAATAGTCCTCTCAGCGCTAAAATGTACGAAAATGGAAGAAACCAGAGATGAGGCAACTCAGCTTCACGATCTCGATCTACAATGGGAGCGTGTCTTCAAACAGGCTCTGATACCATGTTCAAAAACACATGTATTCCAACAGAGGACGAACACATTTAATATCCACTCACACAACCAAATAAAATATCAACACACTGATATTTTGACGTGGTAGAACCCCTACGGTGGAACATCCATGACCCCAACCAACACAACCACTTGGAGCAATTTATTAATGCAAAAGAAAAATAATATAGAGAGATTTTACAAGAGAGTTTCTCACAATCGATAATCGTAAAATGAACCTCCATTCTCTTTAAATAGAGATCATGGAACAATCGGGTGTTAAGACATGAATCAATGTAGTCGTTAGGATTGAGGAGAATATGAATTGTCAGATCACTCTATGTCGGGAACATATCATGACCGTCGAATTTCCTAACTACAAATGCATACTAATGCATACTAAAGACACACACTAAGAAACACACTTTTACCTAACAAAACATTAGACCAAGTTGATCTTAACTAAATCCTAAGTGTCTAAATAATATCCTAACAGTAACTTATATTGAGCACTAGGTTCCCAAGTAGTAGTGCTTCTATGCTAAGGTAGTCATCTTAACCGTAAGTGTCACCTAAACCAAAAAATATCATAGTCGTGTGATTGATTCACTATAATTTTAGAGAATTTTTGTTGGACCTAATGATTAATTAATATTTTATTTTTGTTCATTATTGTTGGGCCTAATAGTTAATTAGTAATTCATTTTTTTTATGATCTCCTTGAAATCCACTTGAAATCCACTTGAACTCTAAGCCAATGAACTTATTAATATTACGAACTTACCATTTGGCGACCTCTTAGTTAGATAAGTATAGGTTTTGGTAACTTCCTAGACCAAATGACCTACTTATTTTCCATTATAATGTCCTCCTTTTATGTTTTCTCCACCTCCTCATAACCTCAGAGTTGATAGGGTAACCTTGGTAGAAGTAGTGGAACGTCAATGTCTAGGCATGTACTATCATTTTGATAAATTGTTTTCAAAGAGAATCAATGTAAGGAACATAAAATATTTATGATAGATATGATCCCATCCTACATTCCTGAAGAAATTTCAGAGGAAGCCACTACAAACTCACATCTAGAAGAGACTACACATCCTTCTCATGAAGAAACTACTCAAGAGCCTCCTTGTGAGCAGGGGTGATTTTAAGGATGGAAATTTATTTTAAAACATAGAATCCTTGGCTAATCTTAGTAATCCTTGATATGCCAATTATAAATGTTTGGCGATATTTTTGTAAAAATATTTAAATTTCTAAGGATTTTATATAGTTTGTTGTAACACCTTGTTTCCCCCAGTTTGTAAAAATAACTGGACTGGCCAAGAACTGTGGAAAACTCAGAAATGTGAATATGTCATGTGAATGGAACTTGTGGAAAAGGTCGATGAATGTGAATAATATTATGAATTTATATTGCAGGACTGCTGAGAGAGGATATTCTGAAAAATAGACCACGATGGTTGCAGAAAGGCGGTGGAAGGCACCTGGAAAGGTGGCATTAACTTCCACCGAAAATCAATACCATATTTGGACTCCACTGGCCTGGAGAACCAAAAGAAACTCGTTGGCCCCGAATTAAATGTCTCGCAGGCTGGTAAGTGGATGGCTCCTCAGGAGTTAATGAGGGATGGGGAGGTGAACCGCCCATCCATAGAGCTGTCAGTATTGACCAGCATGAGGGAAATCACGCTACATGCAACCTTGCAAGAGGATAAGGCGTGGGGGGAGAAGCGATTGGGGGCAGACGCGAGGGGAGAAAGAGAACTCTAGCTATATGCAGAGTGGGTGATAGCAAAGAGGAAGGAGAGTAACCTTTGCTCCTGGTCACTGGAAAATAGAGATGCAGTCTCACAACATCGTGGTCTCAGCTCAAGGGTGGCTAGTGGTAAATCCGCTGGGAGTCGCTGAGCCTACGGTTGGGTGCAAACGAGCACCCCTCTCAGCAGTTTCACTCACTTCTGGTGTTATTTCTAATAAGTGTTTTACATATTGCATCTTGCAATTCATATGTTGACATATATGCTCATAAATTGTGAAATTGTGAACGATTACAGTATAAGAATGTTTGTGCAGTGTTTTGATAAGAAATGGTAGATGTATGCTTATAACAGAAAAACCACGCATGGCTTATGTTAATAAATGAATTTAATTATGCATAAGTTGAACCAAGACAGACTTCCAGTCCGTTCTCGGGAATTTGTTTCCCCTTATCTTTCTCCAGGAATGCCCCGGAATAGATCTCTTCACAGAGATTCCCTCCTTGGAAAGGTTTACCAAGAACCTGGAAAAAGGACTTGAATGTGCAAGTCTTAACAACCCTGTACGAGGAGGAATGACCCTCTTAAAATCCTGAAGTAGCAGCGTAGGGATAAGTATCGATCGACAGACAAGATCCCGTCGGAAGATCCATGGTAATTCACGACCGTTAGATTGACGAAAGAAACAAGGGCGTTACATACCTTGCCCCTTTTCCTCTATCTTCGTGAATAGCGAGGAAATCAGGATCGTAGATCCCTAAGGTCCATGAGAACATCTGGACCGTTGATTTTTCCATGTCCAGGAAGTCATGGGAGAATGCACAAGTTTGGAACCTGTATGAGCTGTCAGATCTCGGCTGGAGAACCCGACAGCTGTTGGATCTGTTAAGAGATGCATGAGGGTTAAACCCTCGTGAACAAGGGAGAAAGTCCTGAGAGAGGAGTCAGTATCAGGGATTCAAAATTCGAGATTCCGGGAGTCCTGATGACAAGGGATCAGGACACTCCATGGTGAAAGTCCCGATATATATCTAGACCATCCATCCGTGAAGGACACATGGCGGATATCGAGAGTCCATCGGTATTTCAGATATCGGGGATTCGAGTTGACAAAGGATTTGCGTCACTGGGGGTTGCAAGTCGCAAAATCACGAAACAACGAGGACCGTTCATCTGAGGGAGGACACGTGGATGATAATTCCTCGACCCCTCTCCGCCTTTGTAAGCAATGCACAAACAGGATCCCTTCGTAGGATCCCAGGGTCTGTAATGACCGTTTGATTTAAGAAAGAGATGCAGGCATTAATGCCACGACCCCTTTTTTCCCTTGCAAGAGATGAAGGAATCGGGACCATAGACCCCATGGTCCATAGAAGTGCCTGGACCGTCCATCTATAGAGCACACGTGGCCACTGGTAAGTGCTTCGACGTTTCGACACCCGGGAAACAAAAGGGAAAAGAACCCTTATCTTCGCGAGTCACAAAATTCCGATCACCGAAGCCTCGAAATGGCGTGAGGTGTAGTTAAGATTGAGAAAATCCAGGATTTGATCGTGACCGTTGATCATCCCAAAACGACCACGACCGTCGATATTGGTTGAGGGTTGACGCCGTCCATCGAAGGGACACGTGGCTGCCGGTCGACGTTTTGGCCTTTCAACATCCAGGGAACCAAAAGGAAAGAAACCTTGCCTTCATGAGTCATGAAATCCCGATACTCAAAATCCCCTGGACCATTGGATCCACGCTCCTAAGAGCCGTCGATCTCTTACACGACTTTCCATATTGGAATTCGGAGATTTGAATGATGAAGAGTCTTGGAGTCGTTTCATTTCGAACTCCCGAGTACCGAAACCCTGAAAGGATCCATACCGTTGGATCATGGGAGGCTTACGACCGTCGATCTCGCTTCAGAGGGAAACTTTGGTGACCTCGGAAGTTTCAGGGATTTGAATGGGGAAAGGTAGAAGTCGTGTATCGCGATTCCTCGAATCGCGAAAATTCGATAAGATTTTGGCTGGCTTAAGTGCATGGACACAGTATAGGGTCACGTAGA
>SNQJ01S0103862.1:0-16638 GCA_010110895.2 Picea sitchensis
AAACATTAACAGACACACCCACTCACTCAACAAGTGCACAAGTTTAAGGAGAAACAATTGCAGGAGAAGGAGGCACATGTCTGGAGAGGGTAGTGCAACAATTGTCATGGTGTAATCTCAGTCTTTCTAGTATATCTCTTGTGCGCTTCTCTTGGTAGAGCTACGGTCTCTTGATATTGTGCTGTTGCCGCAACAATATTGGTATTTTCGGTTAGGGTTTATGTTTTGGTTCTAGTGGACTTGTCAGAATCTATCTTAGAAAAGGTTACTATGCTTGGGGTTGCCATGCGTAAGTGCCTATGGTTGTGTGACAATGATGTGCCATTGTCTATGCTTAAACGATCATTACCCAAATTTTAACATGGTATTAGAGCTGGTTTCCTTCAGAACAGTCTAACCACTGGAAGGAAGATTGTCAGTTTCCTCTTTTGTCAAGCTCATTGAGCCATAGAGCTTTGTTTTCTGCTACACCAAGAAACCATGGTTGATCCTAAGGTGAAGCAACAACCTGAGGTGCTCTTTCTGTCTACTTCACTTCCTGCCCAATCTGCATCAACATATCCTTCTAACCTTAAGTCCACATTGGCTGAATATCTCAGGTCATAACCAATTGTACCTTGTAAGTATCGCAATACGTGTTTTGCAACTATCCAGTGTGTATGTTTACGTTGGCTCATAAACTGGCGAAGCACATTCACTGCATAGCAAATATCTGGTCTGGTGTTCATCAGATGCATCAAAGATCCAATAAGCCCTCGATATAAATGTGGATCTACGTCTCCTGAATCAGTGTCACTCATTTTCTTTAAATCCATTACCATTGGAGTAGGCATGGATTTGCAGTCTGTCATTTGAACTTTTTCAGTATCTCCATAGTATATTTTCCTTGACTTAGGAAAATCTCATCTGTTCTCTGCCATACTTATAGTCCCAAGAAATAATTAATTAGGCCCAAATCCTTCATTTCAAATTTGGCAGTTAATGCTTGCTTGCATTTAGCAATGAGTCTCTTTGAACCGGTGAGGAAAAAGATCATCCACATATAAGACCAAAATCAGACACTCATTTCCATGAATGTGATAATACAAATTTGGATCGGCTGTACTTTTGTTGAAACCCAAACTCATCCGAAATCCATCAATTTTATCGTACCAAGCACGTGGTTCTTGTTTTAGTCCATATAGGGATTTCTTCAACCTACGTACATGGTATTTTCGTTGTGTATAACAAAACCTTATGTCTGCTCAATATAAACTTCTTCCTCAATTTCACAATTGAGAAAATCTGTTTTTACATCCATTTGATGTAGCTTCCAACCCATGGAAGCAACTAGTGCAATGATAGATCAGATGGAGGTATATCTGTATATAGGTGAAAAAGTCTCGTCATAGTCGACTCCCTTTATTTGTGAGAACCCTCTGGCCACAAATATTGCTTTATATTTTTCAATGCTTCCATCAGCAACATGTTTGATTTTATAAATCCATTTGGAGGTCACTACAGACTTTCCCTTTGGTCTTGGAACAACATCCCATACATCATTTTTTAATATAGATTGGTATTCTTCAGTCATGGAATCTTTCCATACTTGTTCATCTGAAGCTTCTCCATGAAAAGTTGGCTCTGAGTCAATAATGTGGGTCATGGCCGAAAGGTAGCTTGAGAATCTCTTTGGTTTCTTGCTTTATCTGGTTGCTCCTTGTGGAGATTTATGCCCTTTTGCTTCTTCTAAAGTTTGTTGAGACCAAGAAGGTATTTTATGTCCAACTCTGATGTCTCTGGGTATGTTTCTTGGGGCAACTGAATCTTCTGGAGTAACTAGATCAATTGGAGCTATTGGCTCATCTGGAATAATATCTGTCTCCTTTTGAACTGCTGAAGGAGGAGGAGGTATTGCTTCACCATCGATTTCCATCTAAGCTTCTCTGGATTTTTGGAAGGCTACTTCTTCTTAAAAAGTAACATCTCTGCTTACTTCAATTTGTCTTTGACCTGGGATGTAGATTCGATATGCCTTTGAGGATTCACTGTATCCTACAAATGTACCCTTTCTTCCTAAAGGTTATAGTTTGAATCTATTCTCTTTGGGTACATGAAGGTACACTGGGAATCCAAATATTCTGAAGTGTTCGATCTCATGCTTCGCCTTGGTGAATGCTTCTTCTGGAGTAATGTTCTTCAGGATCTGATGAGGACTACGGTTTTGAACATATACTGCTGTCATACAAGCTTCTTCCCATAGAGTCATAGGTAGACTCTGATCATGTATCATTGCTTTAGTTGCCTCAATGATAGTTCTATTTTTCCTTTAAGCAACCCCATTTTGTTGAGGGTTGTAAGGAAATGTGATCTCCCTCTTAGAAGGGATTTAGAGGCATACAATTGGTGGTGAAAGAAGGGACACATAAATTTTAGAAATGGTGGCAAATAAACTATAGGGAAAATTGCTTATACTTATTGGCTAAAAGAAATGCATGCAATAGTCTAGATATTGAATAGTAATCCTATCACAAGAGTGATTGGAGTTACATATGAGGAGGCATGGTCCAAGAGGAAACGAAAGGTAAAAAACTTAAAACTATTCAATGCAATTGCTTATAGTCCAAAAGAAAACAATGACAATGTTATTGTCATAGGTAGAAAACTATTATCTATTGGGTATTTCAACCAAACAAAAACATATAGGCCCTTGGAGTCCTGTACAAATTTTCTTGTTGTCAGCAAGGATGTGACAATCAATGAAAAATCACATTTGAATTAGGGTGATGGTTGTTAGCATGAAGTTTAAAAAGCTATGGGTTTGATGAGAATGAATGTTGGTGATGATGCATAGATCATGCATGCATTGTAGGGGAAGCATGAGATGTTGAAGATGTTTACCGAAAAGTGAGAAATAATATTGGTTAAGATCGTATAGAGAAGTCCAAGGCTGAAAAATGTTAAGAGCTCCATGTTAGAAATATTGTTTTCATTGATGTCAAAGATAGTGGGAGTCTACAGATGTTCAAGATAAATATTACAAGCCTATAGATGTCCAAGATAAAGACTGCAAGATGGAGATTATTGAAAGTATTATTTTTGGTCAGTTTGGATACCCTATCTTGAAGACATTTTTACCCTACATACCTAGCACAAATGGGATAATAACAAGTTATATGGCTGGAAGCTTATTTTAGGAACCTTTCAGGTATATGGCATTTAGAGCTAACTCTCTAGGAGTAGTAATATATGATTTTTTTAGGTAAAATAACCCAACTGAAAAATTAAAATTAAAACTCAGCCAGTCTTTATAGGTCAGCCTTGAAAGTGGGGAAAAATTACTATAAATACATGATATATTATTACATTTGTAGAGAATAGCTTTAAAGGGATCAAGTACGAGGTGTGCGGAAGTGATTTGAGGTGTGCTAAAGAAGTTGGGGTGTCTTTTTGGGATCTAAAGTTGTGCAAGAGAATTCTAAGGCATTTTCTTGTTCTCAAGGTGTCTTATGAAGAATTTGAAGGTCACATTGATATTTAATCTGTCACCTTGTTTGAAGAGGTTTAGATGTATTTGTGTTCCATTCTAGGAATGATACTCTGAGGCTTGATAGGGTTTGAGGGATTGTTTGTGGAATGAAATATGCATGTGAAGTCATAAGTACTCTGTATACCGAGATCTTGGATTAGTGTCTATACAATTCTTAATGAGTTGATTGTAAGTTTGAGAAGATTGGTGTCTCCAGTGGGTTTGTGCATACATCTTGTTGAGTTAGTGCTCAATTGAATATATTGGTGTCTCTAGTAGGTTGCCTACAACTATTTTGGGATTGGTGCTTTCGGTTAAGGAGATCAGATGTCTCCATTAGGTTGGTGCCTAGAATCTTTGTAATAATAGGTTGGTGTCGACATACATTTATAAAGATAAGTTTAACATAGTTTTCTCTCAATTGGGGTTCCATGTTAAACTTTGTGCATTATGATTTGAGTTTATATGTGATTATTGTTTCTAAACTAATGAATGATTGATGAATGGCTAAATAAAGTAAAAATATCTTATATTGATTCACCCCTCTCATTATAAACAAGTTTAACAATTGATGCTCGAGGCGTTTCATGAAACAATTTAACTTATTGGAAGAGCGGATCTTGGAACACATAGATTGCTAAAGAAAGCCTCCCTATAAATAGAGCTCCTTTGTTTGATGGAACAAACTATGCAGCATGGAGTATAAGAATGATGATATATTTGTAGGCCCTTGGGTTTGGTATTTGGGAATTAGTCACAACAGGTTATATATATGAAGTTGGGATGGAGTCAAGTGAAAACAATGAAAAAATAATAAAAGTCATCTTGAGTGGCCTGCAGTTTCAATATTGTCAAGGTAATGGGGCACAACAACTAAATGAGTTTGGGACAAAGGTAGGGAAAACATTTATGAAGAGAGATGCAATGATTATTCCTGTTATGAGTCAGAGACGGACATAAGAAGCACAAGTTGTGAGAAAGATTAAAGGAGGATCTAGAAAATTCAAAAGGGAGACCCAAAGAAGATAGTGATGATAAAGAGAATCTCCATAATCAGCAAAAAAAACCCATCGATGAAGAAAATGAGAGAAGATAAAAAAGAAAAGCCCAGTTAAAGAAGAAGACATTGATGGGAGAGAATGAATCTTGAAGCGAGAACTCATTGGTGCCTCGAGAAGAAATAGACCGATTCGAGGAAGAGAATATAAGAAGCAATTTTTGAAACATGAAAAGAAGGATCATTATCTTGAAGAAAAATAGAAGACAATTATTATCCGAGAAGACTCAACTAGAAGAGACAACAATGATAGAAGTGGTGAGAAGTCAGCCGAAAATGAAAATTAGAAACTAGAACATTTCATAGAAAAGGAACATAAGAAAACAACTAATCAGTTGAATAGAAGCTTGAAGGTTGAAAAGAGTACTGAAATCTTAGATAATATTCTTGGTGCCAAATGACACCATTCATCAAGACAAGTTTCGACTACGATGATAAACAAAAGACCAGGGAGGTACAAAAGTAAAGTCACAAAACCATTATAAAAAGAAAATGAAGAAAACACAGCCTAATGCTAATGATACGAAGGCTCCTGACAATGAAACAATGTGCTTGGGAAGGAAATGATGACTAGAATAAACTCAATTCTTCTCACAAGAAAAATAAGAATGATTTCAGAAGAGTTGTTCCACCAAGGTCTTTCACAACTCGGTAGCAAAATCTCTTTCTTGGCTATTGTTTTTCTTGCAATAATTTTAGTCATAATAAGCTTGATAGATTGTAGAGCTTATGCAAGGAGGTGATCATGTGAGAGATATAAATGAAGGAGTTCTTACAAGAACCTCAAGGATGATCCAATAGCAGCAATAAAACCATAAGTTCTCATGGGTTTGCTAGCATAAACTACAATTCTTGCTCCTATTTGATGCTAAATGTTATAAAGGAAATAACTATAAGCACATAACACATGAGACTACAGAAACAACATAATAAAGTCTCTAAACAAAACAAGGAAGAGAATGTCTTACTAAGCATAAATAAGAATACACTAGGGTGTGGCAAAGGAAGCAAGAAGAACCAAGAAGAAGAATGGACTTGCACTTGTCAAAATGAAGGGAATAATGGTATATTGATAGTGGATGTTCAAAGGCTTACGACAGAGGACCAATAAATTTCTCACCTTGAAAGGAAGAAAAATGAGGCGGTCTTACTTTTTGGAGATAGGCTTACGCAGGAATGGTTGGAAGAAATACTTTGACAGTCTTGATAATGGAAAGACTAAGACACATAATATCTTGCATGTTCAAGGGTTCATCCCAATCTTCTAAGTGTCTTCAAAATATTAACTTGAAGGTTACAACCTCACATTTCATTATAAAGGATGTGATATAAGGAAAGCAACTTCAAGAAGATTAATGTCAAATGCAAATAGAACCTCAAGAGATATATACATACTCAATAAATTCAAAAGAGAAAAATGTTGTATTGGGGAATTATCTCTCTCATCTTGTTAATCAAAGGGAAGCACAAGCTGAGGACCTTTCCATTGATGTTAAAGGGGGAAAGTTGCGGATAGATGAATAATTACAAACACAAGGAAAGTTGCGAGATAGGGGGAGTATCACAATTGACTAAGGGTTTCCATCAATGCCAAGGGAGATATTGTTGAAATCTTGTTGTCATTGATATCAAAGGCAGGGGGAGACTAACTGTTGTCAATGATAGGGGGAGACTACAAATGTTCAAGATAAAGATTGCAAGATGGAGATTGTTGAAAGTATTATTTTTGATGATCTGTTTGGTTACCCTATCTTTGAAGGAATTTCAATTGGGAGCACAAGTTATGTGGTTGGATATATTATTTTGATACCTTTCCAAAATTATATGGAAATCCCTCTAATTCTTTAGGAATGATGAGATATGAATTTTTCTATCAGACAACCTAGCCATAAAGTTTAGGTCTGCCCTAGCCAGTATTTAGAAGTTATCCCTAAAGTGAGCACATAAACAATGTAAATACAATATAGATGTGCATATTTGTAGTGTAACCAAGCAAGACATCAAATCTAAGGTGTGTAGATGTGATTTGAGGTGTGCTAAAGGTTTTGGGTTGTCTTTCTGGTGTGCAATAGAAGTATAAGGGATTTTCTTGATGTCTTTCTTGTTCTCAAGGAAGCTATGAAGGAATGGGATCACGCCAGTAATTACATTAGAAATGATACGAGAACTTACTAGGAGTTTAAGAATTGTCAATTAGAATAAACATCTGGTAAGAAATGCGAACTACTACGTATATGAAAATCTTGAATTGAAATATCCACATATCTTAGTAAAGTTGAGTAACTTTCGATTGAAATTAGTGTCTCTAGTAAAACGTTACCCATCTTATTGAAATTAATTACTCAGGATTGAAGCAGTGTCTCCAGTAGGTTAGTGCTTACATCTTGAGTGGTACTCAATTGAGAGTTGGTGTCTCTAGTAGATTGTTGCCTACATCTTCACAGTTAGTGCTCGATTAAGAATTGAGTGTCTGATGGGATTTGGTGCCTACAAACATTTATAAAAGATAAGTTTATGATCTTGTCTCTAATTGAGATGGACAAATTGAAAGGAGGATCGAAGAATGATTTAAGGTAAGATGGTACCTCTTTATTTTCAAAGTTAAAAAGAGTACAAATTGCTTGAAACCATGGCTTTAAAAATCAATATTGTTGCAACCAAATTCTTAAAATAAAAAAGAATTGGTACCGGTATGACCTTTTTTTGAACTTATAATTGCAACATTTATTTAAGAGTACAAAAATTATCAAACAAAACACAAAATAATAATATAAAAAATGATAGGAATGGAGGAAAATCCAAAATAAGAGAGAAAACGCAATTTTAAAAATAATAAAAAACATCTCAAAATTTAAATATATATATGTTTTGGGTGTTTCCAAAACTAAGAAAACAAATAATAGAAGCAAAATTAAAACAAAACAAAATATAATAAAACAAATTTATAATTTTTTTTTTGGAATCCTCCTCCATCCTCCTTGCCCATGCTCAATTGGGTGATAGGTAAAGAATTCTCCTTCCCCAAAAAATATATTTTTAAAATTTTTGTTTATTTATTTTTATTTTATTTTTTAAACTTGTTCAACTTTGATTGATTGATTTATTTATATAAATTTTATTCTATATTATATAAAATAAAGTTGAAGGGAGGACTATTTCATTCGTCCAAAGCACTTGTTTTAGTCATGAATGGTTTTCATTTCATTCGAAAATGTTTTTGTTTTCCCAAAATATGACCATTTAGGTCGAATCTGGAGGCATAAAAGAATATGCCTTTTAAATTTTTTGGAGAGTATTATTATTTTGGTTTATATTGTTTGTTTTCGGTTTCTACTCTTTTAAAATATGTAGCATAATCTTTCCCCGTACGCCAGCATGCGATCAAACAAATCAAAAACAAATAGGAAAAATGTGCATTTTCTAGGTAAACTAACAGAGATCAACCTTGTTGTCATTGATGAGGAAAATGTGCATTTTTGAGGTAAAGGTCGTCTTCCACAACAACAACAATGAAAACAACATTACCCCCCATCTTATTTCTAAACAATATAATATATTTTGCTACTTCACTTGTTTAAAAGTTGCCTTATTAAGTGAAATTGTGAGTTCAAGCTTTTTTGTTTTGTTTTGAGAAGAAGTTTATTAAATCCCATTGTAAGTGTGTCCTCCAAGAATAAAAGTGAAAACTATCAGTAGCTTTTAATGTTTTATTTAGTTATTTGTTTTTGCATGTAAGTTTTTTTTATTAAGTATCTTCATTGTAAAAGTGATTCCCACTTCTTTTTATAAAAAGTGGGTCACTTCATAAAACTATTTATTTGTAAAAGTGAGGCATAACTTTCACATCCGAGTCCGTTTTCAGTGCCGTTTTCTTAAAATCATTTAATTTTTTTTTTGAATCTTTCCATCAAGATCATCAGTTTTAGTTTAGGGTCATATTATTTTTCATTTATGCCGTGATTTCTTCCGATGATGTTTTGCTTACCCTTTCAACTACTTTCGTGAAAATCCCATGGAGGATTTATTAAGAAGTAAAGGCATGTGTCAGACTACCTTGGGAAAGGAAAAAAATAACCCACATAATAAGTAGAAATAAAGTCAAATGGGCTAATAGGAATGCAAAAGTGTTGATGTTTTGGGAGCTGCAGGATTTATTAACCTCCAATATAACCTTTGTACATAGAGTAGAATATTAGGAGTAAGAGAACCATTAAATAGATGTAGAATACCATAGAAGAGAAATTCATTTAAGAGATTAATAGTAAAGTAAATCTAAGGCTCCAGAAATTGAAGTCAGCTTACATGAGAAAATACACCTTGTGAGACTAAAAGCATAAATGGGGGCCTAGGCTCTCATTTGGTTCTTGTTGAAATGTAACTACAAAGGTATTCTTATTATTGTGTTATATTGATAGGATCGAAATCCCCATTATTAGTTGATCCTTAATGGGATATATTATGACCAGAAATCTTGCACATGGATTGGTCAACATACAATTAACCTGTCCTGGTAAAGTCACGACCCCAACAGATATTAAGGAGGCCCATAAATGTAATAAAGGTGGGTTTACCCACTGAGATTGAAAAGTCGTACATGATGAGACACTTCACACATGCCCGGACTTATATATAAATTTAGCGCCTCACTTTGACATACAACACCCTTGCTCATTTTCCTATAAGAGACAAGTTGCGACTTACAGGATTGGAGAAGGATAGAGAGTGGCACATCTTTTGGAAAGGACTTTCCATACTTGTTTGAGTTTGTCTCCTTGGCATTGTATTTAAAATTTATGATAAGGAAGTTTTTTGTTGGGTTTCTTCTAGAGGGTTTCCGGGGATAAATGATGTGTCTCTTGTGAATGTGTATTTCTCGGTGATCTTATTCTTATAATTTATATTATCTATTGAAATGCAAAAATTATAATAATGGTATAAACATTAACTTGCATTCGACCAGCAGAAGGAAGCATATTTATGAGAGAGAAAAACGTCAGCAGTGTTACTCCAAATTAGGGTTTTCAAAAGTGAAGATCTTTTCAGCTCTAAAACCACCTAGAAAGTTCGTCCTCCCTAGGATCATTTTGGCACATGGCGCACCTTTAGTGGCTGGATCTCTCGGAAAAGTGAAACCCTAGTTTCACAAAGTACAGAAAACTAGAAAACCAGTACGGAAGTACCCAGAAAACGGAAGCACGATCCAGAAATCCACAGTCAAGTTTGAGAGTAAAATTTAGTTTTCAAAATTTTTAGCTACTTGACTACTTCATTCATTTCCAAGCATCTATCCTTTGGATCATATTTTCAAAATTTGAAGTTTGAAAAATTAGGGTTTCCTTCATAAAACCCTAAGTTGCAGTATCAATTGTAGTTGCAGTACTTGTTGAAGTATCAATTGTAGTAACTATTGCAATCACCCTTGAAGTTTTCTTTAAGAGTTGGTAATGATTAGAAGCACTTCTGAAGATGGAACCACCATACACCAAAATGTCTCCATCTCAGGTATGTTTAATTATTAAACCACCTAAAGAGTATTTGCGAGAGGCGGGATCTCTTCCATAGATCAGGAGAAAAGGATCTCAATATCCAACACATTGAATGATGCAACCATGGTGTGATTATTCTGATATACATCTATTGTCATGACATTGTGTAGTAGTATGTTGCATATTGAAAGATATGATCAAATTATTAGAAGGATTGAATGTTGATCATAAAGCTTATCTTCTAACCTATCCTTTTGTCAAGATAGTGTATTGTCTTAGTCCAAAAGACAGGTTGAAGAAAACACTAATCTTAGGAGACCTGGAAGAAAAGCACTCATTCTTGAGAATGAGCTCCATGTTTAATTAAATCAAGTTGATAAGATTCAAAAGGTACACATGACAAGTTGATGACTCACCTGGTGATTGAATATGATCTTTGTAAAGTATTATACTCGATAACATGTGAGCATATAGAGGTTTATGTTTTGCCTAATACAACTAACATCTCCTAGGAGAAACCTTGATAGACAGTTTGGTGCCATGGAAGAATCTTGGTCACAACACTATGAAAGAGTGATTGACCCCTCGAAGACTTGTGTATTCCTTGCCTTTAATCTTTGCTTCTAATAAATTACAAGTGATAGCTCTAAAGGAATCTTTGTGATGATTGTTCATACTATTGCTTTACATTATCAGAGGGATATTATTCTTGCTTGTTGCTTTGTTGACCTTGCTACATGTCACATGCATAATACGATGAAGCTATATTGAAGGATTTTGCAGAAGGCAACGTGCTAAAGACCATAAATGAAGCAATCATCATTGGAGAAGAGGTGACTTGCATGAGCTAATGGGTCACTCATTTGCCATGACCCGCGCCATTGAAGAATCTTGTATAGAAGATTAGCTCACATCAACTTCACAAAGGCACTACCATACATATGCAGCGGTCCTGAAGTTTACGCAGGAGAACTCATAGGTGACTATGAGCGTATACAATGGGTGTGCACAAAGGAAGAACATGAAGAACCTATTTTTGAAGAGGGACAAAGGCATAAGGGTCTAGAATCATTATTCAGATGTATGTGGCCCGATACCATCATCCTCCATTAATGGGTATGTATACTATGTATCATTCATTAATGATTATTCGTCAAAGACACGGATATATTTGAAGTGTTAAAATGAGAGATCAAAGAATTCAAAGCCTTGATGAAAACCCGCTACTGTAAAAGAGAGATTAAGATACTCATGTCAGATATTGGAGGAGAATATGCCTCAAAGTTGGTGAACCTACGCAAAGATGTTGGGATCAAGATCCCCAACAAAATGGAGTGTGTTGAGAGAAAGAACAAAACCATCTTGGAAATGGCATGCAGCAGAAGACTATGATCCATAGTCAAGGTCTTCCTATGTGCTTATAGGCAAAAGCAACAATATTTGTTTGTGTCGCGACGATTGCCCCATAGTGCACTTGGGCTCCAAGACATGAGAAGATTTTTACGAGAAAGAAGCCAGGGGTAAGACATCTCAAAATATTTGGCTTTCCAGTGTTTATTCATATACCTAAGAAAAAGCGAGTTGGACCCTTGGTGAAAGAGAATATTTGTGGAATCTTGTAAGGGTCTCCAAAGGCCTTCAAAATCTATACTAGGTCAACATCCTTGAGAGATCAGCAGGGGATGTGACCTTTGATGAAATGCAACACTCAAAATCCTAAAGCTGTGCCCGGCTTGAAGAGGTTATATGAAGAGGAGTTCATGTTCCAAATGCATGAGGGAGGTTCAGTACAGAGAACCAGAGAGGGAATTCATAACTTCCATTGATGAGAACTTCTAGAAGACCATGATATGGTAAGTGCAGAACCTCCTCGGATGAATCCTCCATGAAAACCAGCAGGCTAGAGAGTTTATTCAAGATGGAGAGTAGTATGTTGTTCCAGAAGGAATCTTGAGACAAGTGAAAAGACCAATCCATTCTCCTAGTTATATGGCTTTGATGTGTGATCTTCTAGAAGGAGCCTACACGCTCTAAAGCCATTCATATAAAAGAATGGGAAGATGCCATGATATGGAATGCCAATCCATAATGAAGAACAAAGTATGGGAAATAGTTCCTAGATTGAAGAATAAAGATGGGGTATCTACAGATGGCTCGCTAAAATAAAACATGTTGTTAATGGAAGTATTGAAAGTATATACATAGGAATTTGTAAACGGCTTTTCGAGAAGGAAGGCATTGACTATGAAGAAGGCATTCCTCCTGTAGCCATATACGCCGATCGGGACCATCCTTAAGCTCTTACAACTAAGATGAAGTGCAAGTTATTTGCACAGATGAATGAGAGCAGTTTTCCCTAAATGGTGTCATCAAAAGGAAGTGTATATAGAAAACCTCAAGGATTTGAGGTAAGAAGCCGGAAGTCTATGTCTCATGATTGAAGAAAGCCTCATATCTACAGATAAGCAAAAGCTCCACAGAGCTTGGTATGGCACGTATAAACCCGATTTCTTGTGACTTAGGCTTTATCAAAGTAAAATGAACTCAAATCTCTACTTCATTATGGATAATGAGCTAGTAATCTTACTACTATGCTGGATGACTTATTCTTCCTTTGGAGAAGAAAATCTCGTCGCTGAATGTAAAAGGAGAATTTCCTCTAAATTTGAAATGAAAGACCTTGGCCTAAAACATTATTTCTTAGGTCTTGAGGCATGACATAGTCTAGAGGATCTTCCTTAACCAAAGTACACATGGTTGAATCTTAAAGAGATTCGACATGATGGAACCATGAATACACCATGGAAGCGAAGTTGAAGCTATTGGTAGATGCCGTCGATTTGATTGATACACAATGAAGACAGTTATTGGATCAGCGATGTGCCCAGCCGAACACCCGGACCAAACATTTTTTTTGTGAACACCTTGAGTTAGTTCTGGTAGAACTGAACATGTTCACACCCTGATGGTTGTAAAACATGTGATTAGGTACCTCAAAGGTACAATAGAATATGGTCTCAACTATGATGGATATCATAAATTCACATTGAGTGGTTACACTAATTCAGGTTAGTAGGAAAGCGTTCTGGCGATGAAAAAGCACTTCGAATATCTTTGTTTTGATATTGGATCAACCATGATTTCATGGCGGAAGTAGGAAGCAATCCGGTGTTACTCTCGTACAATGAAAGCGAGTACATTGTCGCATGTTACGCTTCAAACGTGAAGCTATAACCCAATTCCGTGACGGTCTATTTGACTAGAATGGGAAGCAATACGATCTATCATGACAACGGTACATAAAGATGTGAAGAATCTGTATTCCATATGGCGGAATGAAGCACTTAGAGATTCACTATCATTACATCAGTGACATGATGCAGAGAGGAGCCTTGAAGCTCATGTTGCTGAATGAACATGTTCGTACGTCTCATTGACCAACTCTCTATCACCGTGTAAAAGTTTGAGCAGCTTTTGAGGAATAAGATTGGTATAGTCGAAGGACCCTCCACGAAAGGGTATATGTGATTCCTTGCCGACACCATTTGTTAGGCGTAAATCAAGATGATATTGTGTGTTCCTTGCTTCAGACCTAAAACGTTAGAGCGTAAAACAAAGATGATTCCTTGCCGACCTGCATTTGGTAGATGTAAAGAAAAATTATGTGTGTGTTCCTTGCCGACCTAGTGACAGGCGTAAAGAAAGATGATTCCTTGACCTCAGCGATTGAGCGCGTAAAGAAAGATGATGTGTGTTTCTTGCTTCTAACCTAGCTGTCAAACATAAAGAAAGATGATGTGTTCACTTGCTTGACCTAGTTGTTATACATAAAACAAGATGATTCCTTTCTTATGACCTAGCGTTTATTGTGGCGTAAAGCAAGATGATGATATGTTCCTTGCTTTTGACCTAGTTGTTAGGCGTAAGCAAGATGATTCTTACTTCGACCTCATTGTTGGAAGCGTAAAGCAAGTTGTTAGACGTAAAGCAAGATGATGATGTGTTCCTTGCTTTTGACCTAGTTGTTAGACGTAAAGCAAGATGATTCCTTGCTTCTGACCCAGTTGTTAGACGTAAAGCAAGATGATCTATACCTTGCTTCTAACCTAGTTGTTAGACGTAAATCAAAATGTGACTGACACTGAGCTACCAGCTTATCAGTTGTGACCTTGAGCCAGTGTAGTACTATGATGTGCCAGGCCTGTGCTGTGATGAGGTATCATTTTTTCACTGATACATATTGATGTAGATGATGATGGAATTCTTGCAAGAATGACGATGTTACCGATGACTCGTAGATATGCCAACCAATGTTCCAAGATGATATTGACGATACTGTCCTCCTGATGCCACTGATGATGCAAACCTCTCTCACCAGATGTTGTTGAAGAATACCCTTCTTGTTAAGGGGGAGTGTTGAAATAATGTAACTACAAAGAGTATTCTTATTCTTATTGTTATATTATTCATAGGATCAATCCCCATTGTGGATTGATCATGTCGGTTATTGTATTAGGACCAGATCCCTTTTGTGGATTGGTCAACAGACAATTGTAATAGGTAGAATAAGAAGTCGGCCCCAACAATTATTATTGAGACCCAGAACTATAATAAAGGTGGGTTTACCCACCCAGAGTGAGAAGTCGGTCCTGCCAGTGAAGACACTTCGCACATGCCTGGCTTGTATATATAGAGAGGCTAGAACCTCACTTTGACACACAACACACTTGCTCATTTTCTAAGAGGCAAGTTGCGACTTAGCAGTTGGAGAGAGGGAGAAGAGTGGCGCATCTTTTGGAGAGGAATTTCTATATTGGTTTGAGTTATCTCTTGACATTGTATTGGGAATTTATGATAATGAAGTTTTTTCTTGGTTTTCTTCCCCTAGAGGGTTTCCCAGGATAAATGCTGTGTCTCTTCTGAATGTGTATTTCTTAGTGATCTTGTTCTTATGTTTCTCTTATCTATTGAAATGCAAAGAACTATAATAATGGCATAAACATTAACAGACACACCCACTCACTCAACAAGTGCACAAGTTTAAGGAGAAACAATTGCAGGAGAAGGAGGCACATGTCTGGAGAGGGTAGTGCAACAATTGTCATGGTGTAATCTCAGTCTTTCTAGTATATCTCTTGTGTGCTTCTCTTGGTAGAGCTACACTCTCTTGATATTGTGTTGTTTCTGCAACAATATTGGTATTTCCGGTTAGGGTTTATGTTTTGGTTCTAGTGGGCTTGTCAGAATCTATCTTAGAAAAGGTTACTGTGCTTGGGGTTGCCATGCGTAAGTGCCTATGGTTGTGTGACAATGATGTGCCATTGTCTATGCTTAAACGAGAATTACCCAAATTTTAACATGGTATTAGAGCTGGTTTCCTTCAGAACAGTCTAACCACTGGAAGGAAGATTGTCAGTTTCCTCTTTTGTCAAGCTCATTGAGCACGTACAAAACCCACTAGAAAGGTCACCTAAGGAGGGCGCATCTTTTCCCTGGATCAGATCTCAAAAATTCTGAAGTTGAAAAATTATTGTTTCCTCATAAAACCCTAGGTCAATGCATCTGACATGTAGAGGATGAAGTTGGAGAAAATCCTTGAAGAAAGGAGGTCTCCTTGACATAGTGCACTCATTGGTAAGTCCAAAGTTCAGTTTTGCAAAATTTCAATTTTTGTCATATTCCTAGATCTCGGGGAAGAATGTCTTCCAACACTAAGTTTGATGAGAAGATTGAGGATGTTGATAACTTCCGAGCATGGAAATATAGAGTGATGTTCATTCTAGAGGAAAATGATCTATAAGGATTCCTTGAAGAAGTTCAAGAGCTAGAGGGAGATGAGGCTAAGAAAAAATACAAGAAGAATCTGGTTAAGGCAAAGAGGATCATTGCAGATTCTATCAAGGATCACGATCCCTCATGTCTCATCATTAAAGACTCCAAAAAAAATGTTTGATGCCTTATCCCGATTATATGAAGGGAAGAATATCAACTGGAAGATGACATTGAGGACACAACTCAAGAATGTAAAGATGCATAATTCATAAACCATTCAATCCTACTTCACAAGGGTGTCTCAAATCAAAGAACTGTTGATTTTTCAATAAGATAGGTTAAGCATGTAGTTCATTTCAATTTTCATTTGTCTTAACCATAAATAAGAATGTTTCAAAAATCAAGATCATAATAAGAAACACCATGCACAAGAACACAAGAAATATCCTGGGAAACCCTTTTCAACAAGGGAAGAAAACCCAACCAAATACTTTGCTATATTCTTCAAGAGAAAGACCTTCACCACCAAGAAATACCTAGCACACAAGAGGGTGCTCAAACCCTAGAATACTAGCGCCCAAGAGAGGTGCACACTTTTCCCAAGTAAATCTACTTGCTGAAATTTCCAAACACATGAAAGATATGACTCCACAATGGGGAATATTCCTTTACTTATATTAGACTTGTCCTATCAGCAGAAGTGTCTATTGGCTCAACAGGGATGACCTCTCTAAGTCACATTATAATAATAATATTTATTATTATACTTAATATTGACCAGATTAATTATCTTTTACATTTATTATTAATCACAT
>SNQJ01S0103864.1:0-11224 GCA_010110895.2 Picea sitchensis
TACATTTGAAGAAGCAGTTAAAAAGGAACAATGGAAAGAAGCTATGGCAGAAGAACACCAGTCCATTATGAGAAATGAAGTATGGGAAATTGTACCCAGACCTAAAGAGAAATCAGTTGTAACTTAAAAATGGTTATACAAGATCAAACATGCAGCAGATGGAAGCATGGATAAATATAAGGCAAGATTCCTGGCTAGAGTGTTCTCCCAGAAGGAGGGAGAAGAATATGATGAAACCTTTGCTCTGGTGGCAAGGTATACTTCCATCAGAACTATCATATCTCTTGTCGCTTCCATGGGATGGAATCTACACCAGATGGATGTAAAGACAACCTTTCTCAATGGAGCTATCGAAGAATAAGTATATATTGAACAACCTCAAGGATTCGAGGTACACTCTAGAGACACTCATGTTTGCATATTGAATAAAGCTCTATATGGACTCAATCAAGCTCCAAGGGCTTGGTATGCTAGGATGGAAAGTTATCTAACCAGACTTGGCTTTTCCAAGAGTCATGCAGATCCAAACCTTTACTACAAAGTCATGGACAATGCACCTATAATTCTACTATTATATGTTGATGATCTATTCATAACCGGTGAAGAATCTCTAATCATTCAGTGCAAGAAGGATTTAGCCTCTGAATTTGATATGAAATATCTAGGTCTCATGCACTATTACTTGGGACTAGAAGTATGGCAGAAGTGTGGTGAAGTATTCCTTGGACAAGGAAAATATGAAATAAAGATCCTTCAGAAGTTCGGAATGATGGACTGTAAGTCCATGGACACTCCTATGAATGCGGATATAAGGAAAATGAAAGTCCCAGATTCTGATCCAGTAGATCCATCTCTATATCGACAACTAATTGGATCATTGATGTATTTGGTAAATACTCGACCAGATATTTGCTTTGCTGTAAATACATTAAGCCAGTTCCAGGTGGAACCGAGACAAGAGAATTGGATAGATGCAAAGCATGTTTTAAGATATATTCATGGGACAATAAACTATGGCTTAAAATATACCGCATCCAGTGATATCCAACTTCATGGATTCACAGACTCTGATTGGGAAGGAAGTGCAGAAGACAGAAAGAGTACTTCAGCTATGTGTTTCAGCTTGGGCTCCGCTATGATATCTTGGAGTAGCAGGAAGCATAAGTCTGTCACACTTAGGACAGCAGAAGCAGAGTATATGGCAGCTTGTGAAGCATGCACAAAAGCAATATGGCTAAGGAAGTTAATATCTGATTTATTTGATCAGACTCCAGAATCGACCACAATATATTGTGATAATCAGAGTTGTATAAGATTATCCGAGCATCTAGTGTTTCATGAAAGGTCGAAGCACATTGAGATCAAATACTACTTTATCGGAGATAAATTCTAGGAAGGAGAGGTAAAGCTCGAGTATATCCCCACTTATGAGCAGACAACGGATATCCTGACAAAGCCTCTTTCCAGAATCAAGTTTTCATATTTCCGAGAGAAGATGGGGATTATGGAAATAACTCCTTTAGCTGAAAGGGAAGACTCTCCAGGATAGAGAAGGTACGCAAAAATGTTTATTTCTGTGATTAAAATAACACTCCAGTTAGGAGGGAGAATTGAAAATTTATTTATTTTTGTAAGAGTCCAAATTGGACAGATGCTTTCCTGTTCGGAAAGTTGATTGAGATTTCTGACGGACAATGGCTTCCCATTGTAGTTAACATGGGAGGTAGACTGATTGTTGATGTATCATAAACAACGACTTCCCATTTATGGGAAGTGGTCTAGGACAGTCATTCTTCTTGGCAGTCACTCTGAGTAGTGGTCAAGTAGAATGGTCCACCTCGCCGGGCAGTCATTCTTTCGAAGTTCACAGTTGTGAGAAGTTTCGAAGAATCGTCCATTTGGTGGTTGATGCAGGATAGACATTCCTCGAGGGTAGACTCATTCTTTCCAGGTTACACTTGTTTAGTGTCGAAGGAATGGCCCAGGGTGGGGAATGGTCTGGACAGTTACTCCTCGAGGGCAGACTCATTCTCTCCAAGCTACACCTTGTTTGGTGTCAGAGGAATGGTCGAGGGTGAGGAGTAGTCCAGGCTCAACAATCAGGGATAGTTATTCCTCGAGGGCAGACTCATTCGCTCCAGGTTACACCTTGTTTGGTGTCGGAGGAATGGCCTAGGGTGGGGAATAGTCCAGGACATTCATTCCTTAGGGAAGACTCATTCCCTCCAGATTACACTTTGTTTAGTGCCAGAGGAATGGCCCAGGGTAAGGAATGGTCCAAGCATTTCTCGAGGGCAAAGTCATTCTCTCCAGGTTACACTTTTTTTGGTGTCGAAAGAATGGCCCAGGGTGGGAAATGGTCCAGGTTCAGAAATCAGAAACAATCCTTCTTCCTTGGTTGAGAAGAATGGGGCAGATAGCCCAGTGTTGATATTCTATATTGAGGGCAAAAATTCTTTTAGACCTCACAGATGTGAGTGAAAGATTGGCCCAGATGATTATTGTTGATACTCTATACTGAGGGTAGACATTCTTTTAGATCTCACAGATGTGAGTGAAAGACTGGCCCAGATGATTCAGTTTTTATCATAACCTTGTTTCTATGCAGATGAAGACTACTGTGGTGGCAGAAATTCTTTCAGATCTCACAGATGTGAGTGAAAGATTGGCCCAGATGATACATTTTTTAGCATAACATTGTTTATATGCAGGTTGCTATTTGTTATGAAGGACAGTTTGTGATTGTGTTTCACAAAGTCTGAGTAGTTGTGTACTATTGGAATAAACACAGGTGTGTTCTATAAATTGATATTGTACCAGTTGTCATAGGAGATTATCTAGTCGGATAATAATGAAAGGTGCTCGTGGTGCTACCAGTTGAATGGTCTATTGTGCTCAAGACCATACCTCGCTAGCTAGGAGGGAGTGTTAATATTATGGTAGCTTCAGGAGGTATGAACCTCTTTGATGACCTATGACGAGACTAGAATCCTCCGGAAGGAAGCAAAGAATTGAAGGAAACCCTAGACAGGTTGTCGGTTGAACAAATATATTTATATTGAATTTATTGATGCCCATAAGAAGAAGTAGGCCCAGTTAGACTAGTCAGGTCGGCCCCAATTAGACTGGCTAGTCCATTATAAATACAAGGCGCCAGTTTCATTATTTGTCATCTCAGCAGTTGCAGTGAGAGCAATATCTGCGCAGGCAGTTGCAGGCAACAGGAGTTTGGTGCGCAGGTTTTCTAGGAAATCTGGGAGAGTGGTGCGCTAGCTTCTGGGTGGGATCATCTATTCAGTTTAGTTTCTATTATTTTTCTTGGTGCATTTAGCCTCTCTTGGCTATAGATTGCAGCCAAAATTCTCTTCTCGGTCAAGGTCAAGGTGCTCGGAGGGTGGCTTAAGGCCTGTGGTTGGGTGATGAGGGTATCGTCAATGGTTAAACGAGCACAATCCTCTATATTCTAACACCATCAACCTCATGAAAGTAGATGGTGCATTTGTTAAGACAAAGCGCATGAATAGCCATTCGAAGAGACATTCTTTAGATTTGAAGGTTGTCTTCCATACATCAATTTCTTCGATGGGAGCCTAGTGGTATGAATAATTTAGGTCATTCTTGTTGAATAAATTTTCCCCCTTGAGCTGGTCCAACAAGTCATCAATCCTTCGAATGGGGTATCAGTTCCTGACTGTGATTTTGTTTAAGGATTTGTAATCAATGCAGAGTCTCCACGTCTTGTCCTTCTTCTCCACCAGTATACTTGGGTTTCCACAAGGCAAGGAGATGGGTCTAATGTGAACCTTTTGAAGAAACTCTTGGATATGTTGCCTAATTTCATCATTTTCCATCATCGAGTGATGATAGACTGGTCCATTAGGTAGAGGTGCGTCGGGGGTCAGATCAATTGGATGTTTGACTTGGAGGTGTATAGGTACCCCTGTAGGTGAGGAGAATATGTCTCTCTATTCTTCCGCGATCACGTCCACTTGATTCTGCTGAAAAGAGAGGCTTTGTGTAGAGGTCACGGATGTGGCAAAAACCATCTCCTTACTCTAAGAATGGATCACAAAGAAGATGAACTTCCTGGTCTGTGAGATGACCTTACTACATTTCTTAGCAAAGATTAAAGAAATAGCAGTAGGCGACACTACCTATGGTAGCCTATACAATTTTCTATCCAAAGTAATAATAAAACTATGGGGTCTAGACTCATACACAACATGACACTTCCACAAATATGGTTGTCCTAAAAGAACATAAAAATATTCAAGGGGGGAAATATCACACAATACCTCATCTTTGAAAGGCTTGATGTCGTAGGGAATACGACATTGTTGGCTGACACAAATATCTATTCCTTGGCAAAGCAATCCGATGGTGTAGGGCTGCAAGTGTGGTGTCATTTGCAGGTCCAACCACTTAACAACCTCTGCTAAAATCAGGTTCTTATGACTCCCGCTCTCGACAATGAAATGAAGTGGGGCCCCATTTACCCACATCTATGAGTGAAATAGGCATTATCCTTCCTCTGGTTATTTTGGTTCTCTTCATCGAAATTTGGTGGTAGCGATAGTGGAACTAGGTTCATCATAGATAATTTACTTCCCTCCTTCAAGATTCGATTCAGAATCATAATTGACCTCTGAATCAAAAGCCTTCAGTTCGGACAGGAGTGACTTCTTGGAGAGACATTCTGCGGTGTTGTGCCAAGGGATTTTATGGTACTCACACCATTTTCCCATGTCCTTAATCATCTTCTCATTTCCCTTCTTGTGTTGTGTCTTGGACTGGTTGTCCTGAGGGCATCCATATCAACTTGGTACCTTGTTTTGTGGGTTGGGGATGCCTTTTCCCTGCTTTAGCTATGAGGGGTTTTCAGATCCAAACTCTCACCTTTTCTTCTTAATTTTATGTTTGATATTGATCACGTATCTATAAGATGAGCCCAATGAGGTAATGTATAGAAAATCCATTTATGTTTGAATGTATATATGCAAAAAACCACAGTATTTGAGAACCAGATTACGCTCAGAGTCTTTGATACCCAATTTGATGCACAGGGTATGGAAAATATTGGTGAAGTCTGGTACTATTTGTTCCCTTTATTGACCTAGGGTGGTCCATTTGGTGTATTGGTCCTCATAGCTTCCAAAAAGGTGGTATTGTTCTTTGATGGCATCCCAGAAGGAATCCCATGTAGGGGCCACTACAAACATTGCAGATTCCCATTCTTCCCTTTTCTCAGAGGAAGTATCCCACCAGTCTTTAACATGGAGAACAACCTTGAGGAGTGCAAAAGTGATATTTTCCCTATCAGAAAAATTATGGACCGAAAAATACCCTTCGAACAGATTCAACCATTTATCTACAACATCTGCATCTATCAGTCATTCAAATAATGGAATATCAAAATTTACTTATACCTTGAAGGGGGTTGCATGGCCACTTGATGAAGATGCTTCTCATGTGGGAATTCGTTGAAGTATCTACGCGAAGTTGTCCATCATTTCATTCCTTTGTCATGCGAGGGCTTCCTCGAGCAACATTTTAATAGGATATTCTTCTCCATTATATTTCTTTTCATCCCCCATGGTTTGTTGATGGGCTCAGCATGACCAATATTGCAATGGTTTGATTGGTTCGATTCACAACTTATTGTACCCAAATCTTGTCGGGGACATGTACGAAGAAAACTAAATGAAGAGCAGAATGCTCTGATACCACTGATCTAGATTTAGGAGTGGAATGAACTGATTAACAGACTGAATACAATAAACAGAGAGATATGAAGAATAACAGAGATATCTAGGGAACAATATCTTCTATTGAATAATGAAATAGGTTGAAACTATAAAACTGTAGAACTAAAAACACTTGCTCGAATGGTGGTAGTTATCTCTGAGAAGAGATGTGGCTACTACACACATCCATTGAGCAGAATGGATTACAATGAGGCTCCAGAGGCCTTTTGATATTACTCATGAATTCCAAAACCCTAAACATCCAAAAACATAACAGTAGAAGGTGAAATGCCAAAAGTCATGTGGCCCCCTATGGATAAGTTGGTGTAAGTTGGTACCTCAACTTTCTAGGGTCGTAACTTTTGCATACAACCTCTATTTTAGGTGTGTGATAGCCCATTGGAAAGGTATTTCAAAGAGATACACATTTCATTGTCATATTTTAACTATGTTTACAACTTGATTGTGGTGAGCCAAAAAAACAACATTTAAGGCCCCAAAACGACCCTGGAAGTACAACAAGATGTGCTGACATGAAAACATACAAAATAATCCAATTAGATTTGGTGAGAGGCCACTAGTATCCACCTGGAGGATGTGTGGAGCTTCAGACAGACCTAGAAGTGCAGAACCTACAATTATAAGAAGTACAGAAGAACATGTTGAAAAAAAATGGACAAGAGGAGCCAGTTGGAATACATGGGTGGCCACCAATATCCACCTGGATCAATGACACAACAAGACTCCTTCTATGTGAAGTTTTACGATCCCAAAGAAGGTAATATCGATGGTTTTTCACGATTAGAGAGTTTGAAAAACACTAAAAGAAGACTCCAGAGTCTTCATTTTTTGTAATTCATCCAGTCCGTTCGAAAAAGGATTAAACTTATACTGAAATGACGTCTCTTCAAAACCATTTTAATGAGTGTGACCGAGACACTCAGATATATTTTCAATTTTAAGGAGTCTGAAAAGAGATTAACTATGGACTCACAACCTTTTTTTAAGTTTAATCTCCTTAGACTGAAAAAGTATAAAATATAACTTAGGAGAAATCTCTTGGTGAGACATGTCTCCCAAGGCATTCCTTTTTCCTGGAAAATCTATTGGCCGAAAAAAGGTTAAACTTATGCCAAATAGATATTGCTTCTGGACCAATTAATGAGTGTGAAAGGAAAATTTTCACTTGATGATCCTCTCATATTTAGGTAGTCTAAAAAGATATTAACTATAGACTCTAAGGGGGTTCATTTTTCATAGATAATATCCAAGGCCCAAAAAAGAGATAAACCAAAACCAAGGAGAATGACCCTTTTTCGAAAATTAGTCCCTCAGGCCCAAAAAAGTGTTAAACTTATGCCTGAGAATACTCTCCTAGTGAACTGAATCTCCTAGGGTATACCTTTATTAGTAAATTAACCATCCAGACTGAAACAATGGGTAAACTATTGTCGGAGAAATTTTCCTTCAAATTTTAGTTTGATGAGCGTGAAGGGAAACAATATCGCTTGGAAATATTTTCAATTTTATAGAGTCTGAAAAGGGCATAAAGAAGAATCCAGGGGGGCATTATTTTCTTAAGTTATCCAAATGAGACCAAAAGTCATAAATAAGATCTCGTTAGATGTTGCTTTCAAAGTTTAAGTGAGCCTGAAAGACAACAAACTATGCTCATAGAGATTCCCTCAGGTACGAGCCAGGAAAGATAAGAAGAATGGGGCTTCGATATACAATCATGGTGGGAGTAAAAGGATTCCCAAGACTATGGAAAAAAAACTCAAATCATGTGTTGTTCCTTAGATTGATTCTAAGGCTCAAATAATAATGTCAAGCATCTAAGTTTTTAAATGAAATGTTTTTATGAGTGCTTTTTTCTACATTCAGTTTTCTGAGAAAGAATATTTAAATGAAATTAATAATAAGACAGTACAAAGGTTGTATATCATTATATGAGTCACAATTATAATGTCAAATGAGGTAGAAATATTTACAAAACTGTTAAACAACGACATGTATCCATTACAGATAAGTCTCTCCTTGTTCGCAGTAGAAGAAAAGTAGAAGATGCACCCTTGAATGGGATATGAAAATGTAGTAATTCACACAGATCACAGGTCTTGTTTTACTCACAGTAATAACATAGGAAAAGTTTTTTACTGAATCACAATAAATGTAGTACTAAATTGCAATCAATCACTCTTCAAGAATTACAAAAAGAAATCCAGAGAAATGGAAACACAGTGGAAACACATAACTCAAATTGAACGAAATTGAGAATCTTTGTCTACACTTGTATTAATACTCAAAAAAAAAGTTTATCTATTACATTCGGAAATAAGAAGCTTGGAATAGATCTAAAATCTATCTATTTATACAAAAATTGTCTCAATTGAAGACTGTTGGACTTCCTACAATATAATACCATCTGAATGAAATAACAACATGTAGATATTGTTGACTTCTGATTTGATGTGTTGGCACTTCATTTGTCTCTTCATTTTCTCACAGATGCACTCATTTTACTTTGTTCTTTGAATTGGCTACACATGTCCACAAAGGCCACCACAATCATTGACTTACTATATTTTCCATCTGGTTTTGTTGCCATCTGTCCCTTTGGGTCTATTCAATGGGGAAAGGAATTGCAGTTGAAGTCATGGGGGGATAATTAGATGAATAGCTCAGCGTTGGCTCATTAAGGGATGGATAACAGTTACATGGAAGAGTAATTGTTCACAAAATGAATGATGAGGGAACAAGTGTCCAATGAGTAGGTGGGACGAGTGGATGCAAGAATGCGGGTGGTAGGGATAGATGGGGTAAGTGACTATTGGAAGGTGAAAGGTAGAGTGGGTGGAGAAGGTGGACACTGCACATGCTTTCTCATTTTCTCCCAGCTACACTCACTTTTCCCTTTTCAATGCATTGGGTGAACTTGTTCATTAATTACACCACAAAATTTGAAGGTTCAATCCTTTCATTTAGTTCAAAAGAAAACATATTCTCCTATATTTGTGGAAGCTTCTTTTGGATCTTGTTCACCTCTTGGACTGTGACCTCAAACTGTGAACTTGGACTGGCCAACCATTCATTGATTTTAAGAAAATGAATCTGACTCATCTCTTAGATGGCCACTTGAGTTTTTTCCTTTTTCTTTCTGGAGCTTTAATAGTTCATTTATATCTCAATTTTCCCCAAGGAATCTGAGATATTATTCCCTTCAAACTCAATTTTTTTTTATTTAATGAAGACAATGCCTCTAGACAAGACTCTTTTACATCTTTGGCAAGTTTCTTTCCTTCTTCCATATTTGTTTCTCGGGATTTTAGGGCCATTTCGCCTCTTACTTGTTCAGAATGGGAGAGAAGGGGAACACTAGGGGTATTATCTCACTGCTTCCATATGAGAACTTATTGAAACATAGACCGGGCTAAGCATGCCTCTTTTTCCTTGACATAAATATCTTTGAGGGAAAGGTCTACTACCTAATAGAATTTCTGGATAACATCTAATTTTAGATAGAGTTGTTGTTGGGCAACTTCCAACCTCTCATTGACTTATGATGCTTGTGTTTTGAAGGCAAAAATTTCTATCATTGTGTTCTATGTTAGGGTCAGTATGGCATGAAGCTACTCAATCAAGTTGTTATGTTGAGTGATCAGTCCTTTTCTTGTCTGTGAACTCTAGTAGAGAAACTCAAGGTTATCCTATAACTTTTTAATTTGATGTTGATGCCTAGCCCTGATTTTCTCAAATTCCTGGTTCATCTTGCTTCTGACAGCTTATTGTGTACTATGTATCTCATTTTTCAATTTTTCTACCAAGAGGCATTTATGTCATAGTTGTTCGGTTAAATTGTCTACTGACCATTGATTGGTAGTGGAAAAATCCCCTAACGAACCTGCAACCTCTTTTGCAAACTCTGTACCTTCATGGTCTTTCCCATCATATACCAATATTTTCCTTTTAGTGATAACTCCATCCTTGTGGTGAGATTCTCTTTTCACGATAGCCTTTCGTTTCTTGCTGAAAATGAAATCTAAGGGAGGAATATCTTCAAGCAAGATAGAGGTAATATCACCTACAAAACTGAGTTCGACACTAGGATTTTCGAAGATGTTCTATAAAGAGGTTAATGATGCAATGGGAGAAGAAATTTATGTGAAATGTTATTGTCATGTTGTATTCGGGGTGCCAACAAAAGTAGTTGGCGTTGAATGTAATGATCCCAAGCCAAATTATTTCTTGGAATCACTAACTACTTCTAATTTATTGAGTTATTAAGTGCATACAAGATTCATCAACACATGAATATCACAATATATTCAAGATGTAGAAGCAAAAGCAAAGATTTGACCTTTTTATTATGAGCAATGTAAGATCAATACAATAGATGGACGATCTAGCATAAAACTCAGATGGTCGTACAAGCAATAGATATGAGCTGCTACAAAATGCTCCCAACAATACAAAATAAGCCTCCAAAGGCTGGATATACAATGAAGACTAAATCAAGCAGATCTGAGACGCACTAATGCTCAACCTCCAAGCTGGAAAGTGCCCCGTCCTGCTAGAATGATGAAGCCCTGATTAATTTTTCCCTACTACCAAAAGTGTCCAATCATCCCGAGAAATATTCCAAATGATAGATCGAGCAACTGTAAGGAAACCCCAGATGTCTAAATTCCCAAATCCACTCTCAAACCCCGTAGATCTAAATTCTTCACTGAATGGTGTGCCCCACTGGATGACTGAAACCCTAGCTCGTTTGGCCTGATGAAGGAGGACTCTGAATGCTCTGAAACTCTCTCAGAATATAGATCAGGCTATGAGAACCCCGTGGGAGAAGTTTCGGGCTCAGATCTCAAGCAGATCTCCCTAGATCTGAGTTTTACTGAATCACAGGACGTCCCCTATGGCTCCACAACGTCCCAATCTGTAGACAAATATAGAATGATGATAACCCTACAGAAAATCCCTCAAACTAATGGTCCTTCCCCTGCAAACAAAACCCAGCTGTTGAAATGGCCCTAGGCCCTCAGGATAAGCTGGATCGAACCTCCCTCGATAAACTGGCCCTGAGACTAGAATGGTGTGGAGGAGTCTTTCATCCCCGAGACCAAGCTGTGGAACAAGGTGAGTGGATATTTCACCAATGAGTTTCTCACAAGGGTTTGTACAGAAAAACCCCCAAACTGAATTCTCAAGATCAATAGCAAATGCTAATCCAAAACTAGAATGAGTAATAGGTGCACCCCAACCTCTTACTTATACTTTCCCTTCTAATTCTCTGTTGAGTTAGTTTAACTCCTAGGGTTAATCTTCTATTCTTCTGTTGAGTTATCTTTTAATCCTTTCCTTTTCCTTTCTTAATTCAACTTAAAAATATAACTTTTAACTTCTTGACTTTCCCCCCCTTCAGTGTGAGACTATGACCTAGTGGGGGTGTCCAGGCCACTGAGTCTCCTCATTACCTCTCT
>SNQJ01S0103864.1:17066-30388 GCA_010110895.2 Picea sitchensis
ACCACTGAGTTGCTCACAAGGGTTTGTACAGCAAAACCCCCAAACTGAATGCTCAAGAGAAATAGAAAATGCTAATCCAAAACTAGAATGAGTAATAGGTGCACCCCAGCCTCTTACTTATACTTTCCCTTCTAATTCTCTGTTGAGTTAGGTTAAATCTCAGGGTTAATCTTCTATTCTTCTGTTGAGTTATCTTTTACTCCTTTCCTTTTCCTTTCTTAAGTAAACTTAAAAATATAACTTTTAACTTCTTGACTTTTCCCCCCTTCAGTGTGAGACTATGACCTAGTGGGGGTGCCCAGGCCACTGAGTCTCCTCATTACCTCTCCAAGAGGTGGGGGAAATTACATTGAATGAGGAACAACCTGTCCTGGATTCATGAAAGCTTCAAACTGAGCTAACACTTGTGGATCATTCAATCCTGGCATTGATGTTTATTTTTTGAAATAATACTTATGGGATTTTCGGGACATATTCAACTTTGTTATTAGTGGAGGAAATTGGCTCAGATCATGTAGGTCCGGATTCCTATGAAGGAGGCATGAGATTTGACTCTCCATGCAATATGTTTGGTAAAATATTCCATTTGTGTTTTTGAAATATGAGGAGCCCAACTTGTTAGTCAGTGGGGAAAATCTGGAATCTACTTTAGTCTTCCTGATAATATCTAACTCCCCTAAACATTTCTTCATAAGGATAATCCTCATGGATGTATCACTTCATGTTAAACTGATCCAGATGATTTTACACTATCTTATGTGGATCATGCTTTTTGAATTTGATATCAACTAATTTGACATCCTCCAGGTATGTGGCTTCAACTTTAGAGTGACCGAAATGTAATAATGTGAACATGGAAACTTGAGTGGGGAAAGTCGGCCAAACCTTTTTCTGAGCTTCTTTCAACTCCTTATTGATACCTCATGCTACTGTCTGGTATGCCGCTTCTCTGCACACCAACCTATTGGGTAAAAAATGTGGGAGGGCATGAGGAGGAACCAAACAACCAAATACTTTGATATAGGAGAAATTATCCTCAATGAACCAGTCTTCCAACTTTCCTAAGTTCTTGATAATCCTTTCTAAAATCCGGGGTGACGGGTGACCATAAATAGCGATATGCACAGGTACTAAAATGTTTTGATATATTTCATAAAAGAAATATTTGTCGTTCTCCTCCCATAATTTGGAGTGATAGAAATGAATTGGCTCACAACTGGTCGGGGTCCAAATCTAGTTCATCAGGGGAAAAGGGATCATGAAACAAATGGAATCCATAACATATGCCTACATGTAACAAGGAACATGCTTCCCTTTTGATTTTGTTGATTTATGCTCAATGATTTCCTTGGCCAAATTATCAGATAAAATTTTCGCCCAATTGAAAGTATAACCCTTGGCTACCTCGTTCATGATGGATACCCACTTAAAAGAGAAACGTGTAGGGTTCTTCTTCCCAAATAGGTGACAAATAATCATGGCTACATACAACATATGAGCATATAAATACATCGTGGCATACATACCATGAGCGTCGGCTTTGAATTTTTCCAGATGTCCGCACCAGGTCTTGACTATATCATGACCATTCCTAGCATATTGGGTGCATTCCTTTCTATCAAACTCTAGAATACATGTTCTCTGGTTGGAAAGAGTTGGTGGTGACCTACTGGTGGTTGATGATGCTCCTGGTTTGGATGTCGACATGTTCCAAGGCCCAATTTATCATATCATTGTAATGTATGATTCTCGACCATGCAGTGATCTTATGCAATTTCAATTGTGCTACATGTCTAAGCTTAGCTATAAAAGAGTCATCATCTTCTTCAGAAGAGTCATCTAGACAGTTGATGATCTCATGCCTTAAGACCTCAAAAACCCATGTCCAAGTTGTAATGGTGTCCACAACTCGTGGGGTTGTGTCTGATAGAAAATCTGCGTTTGGATTTGAATAATCACCCGATGCATCAAGATTCTTTGTAGTTTTTTGTGGTACCATAATCCTCATGGGAACATAATTAGCTTATCTATGATAAGAGAAGTCTGTAATCTCTACACTAGATAAAAAATGCTAATTGTAAATGGTAAAAATGACTTTGAAATTCAAAGTGCTCTATTCAAAAAGTCTATTGACCTTCGTATAGCTTTACTGACGAAGAATTTATTAAACTTAATGGAATTCATTACCTGGTGATTCACAATCCTTATTTGAAATAATTATCCCTAATCAATCATAAATTTCATTAATACTTCGACGGTTCGCGTTTGGGAGTTTTGGATGTGACAGGGTGGAAATCTCCCAAAGTCTGAACTCGCTAAGGAGTTAATCTCTAAGTAATCCCTTTTAAATATTAGTTAATCATGTTTAAAATGTTGTATTAACTTTAAGTATTTCAGAAGTTTAGACTTCAGAAGTTTTGAATACAGAACAAGAGAAATTTCCTAATTTCTTAAACTGTGAAGTAATTAATTAACTATTAATCATGACTAATTAAAGTCGTTAATCATTTTACTAATTCCTTGAAAATCGTTTATTACTTTTTGTAATCACTTTACTTCGATGGTTTGATAATCCGAGGATTGTGAAATCCAAAAACCCTGAAGAGTAATCTCTCAGAGTGACATGGCAGGGATGATGTCATTCTGATGATGTGTCAAGAAAGGAAAGGTGCCACATGTCACTTGAAAACGTGTGAATCATCCGACGTAAATGTCAAAAATAAGTGCCATGTGTCAACTCAAGGAAATGTTTTTAAAAGGACATATGTCCTATGACTCGTGTCCGTAAGTTATTTAGGAATAATCACGAGTGGATATCTTTGGGTTTTAGAGTTTCAGGGTTTTCGTTGTTTGGGTTTGCTAGAATACCCAAAGTCTAGAGCTGCGAAGCGACCGTTAAAGGTCTTCTTTTAAAACTTAGACGACTTCAAAACTTCGGAGGTCATAAGGATTGTTATATCAAATTAAATAAACTCATCCACGATAGATATTGTAAGCGCCTTATTTCTAAATAAAAACCAATGGATTTGATTTAAAATTAACAGGCAACTCTCTAAGTATTTTTCTATTTGGGTAAAAGTTTTTATTTCTTGGAGGTAAAATATAAAGATCAAAAGCTCAAAATTAGGCGTGTTCCAACATAGGTTCCATCTGGGGATTGTGGCTCCCTGTGAGGTGAAAAAGAATAGTAGAACAAGTGAATTTATTGGGTAAATGGAGTCATTATTTCTTTGTGAAAAACATTTTCCAGTCTTATTTAAGAATTAATCATACATAGAAAAAATGAAATTGACCAAATCTCAAAAACCTTCAAAACATACTTAATTATTGATCTCAAGTTAGGCTATTTAAAATTTCCTTTTCGTAAAACTGATATTAGAATTGTTTAAGATAATCAAATAACTTTAACTGAAATATTAGTCTTCGACTGACTTCGTTTTCTTCAAGGTTAAGCAGATGTAACAATTTATTTAGGGAATCCCTAGTTGGTTCATGATGTAAATATCACTAGAAAGAGAACTAGATGACATAGTATGTTATATGGATATGTATGACAACCTTACAGATATCATAGATATTGCTTCACTTCCAATGAGCCTTTTTAGTACCCCGATGAAGTTATTTAATTCTCCCATTGATCCAAAAAGGATCCAGAGAAGGCTAAGAACAACTCATAATGCACAAAAGCAACTTAGAACATTAAGAATGGCTTCAACAGATAGAAAAAGGGAAAACAAATTCAAAGTTCCCCAAACTCAGTGAAAATGGCATTATCACAAAGAGTGCATCACAAGTTCTCTAACAGTGCAAACGACTCGTCAAACGGAGTTATGGATCAAAAGTTATAAGTGGTCAAAGTTCACTCAAACATGGTCAAAAGTAAAAAATTTAAAGTGACACGTGGCACCACTACAAGGATGACATGTGACACTTATGTATAGTTTTGTTGGCATGGGATGACGTAGAAAGGTAAAACACGTGGATGAATTAAATGGCGACACATGTCAGTTTCATGGACAAATTATATGGTGCCACGTGGCCCAGTCATGGGCCGCCATGAGGAACCCATCCAATGGTTGGTGTGTAAAAGTTATTTGACTCTATAGGATCCGAACGCATGACCTCTCCTAGCCCAAAGGCCCCATAAATCCCCTCTACCACTACACCACACTATGTTCCTTATTTATTATATGGTTCAAATTACATTTTAAGTTTAAAGTTTTAACTAGGCACCAAAGGAAAGGAGAGAGGCCTTTGGCCCAACCCCTGATCACATGTTTTACCCGATACAACCACTAGTTCCTCCAGCCTAGGGGATTATCCAACTATCCTCCATTCTAGTAGCAATTGCCACTATATTTAGAACATTCTGCCATTTAACCTCCCACCAAAACCATCGCTATACTTAGCGGAGTGAGCCAACAATATGCTAAAAGAGGGAGTCTGTGGGATTCGACCCCAAAACCTCCCCAACAGTCTACGCCTTAAAATATACTCTGTAACCAATGCACCAACAGACTCACTTATTACATAACCTCCCGCGAATTGTATAAGAAGGGGATTTCGAGCAGAGTTCAGAACAAAAGAGCATGAGAGGTGAGACCAAGCACGCTCATATGGATATGTACATACTTGGGTGCAATTTTCAAGATATTGTTACGCATTTCAAGATTTTCTACATTTATTGAACAAGCAGTGGCATGCAAACCGAGGTAGGGGTGCCTCTTGGGCCAAAAAGTTTCAGACTCAGATCGAGGCATGGAGAAAATAATTTTTATGTAAAACGAATCCACGAACACAGTGGTGTTGTTAGTTTTGTCATATGAGAAAATATTTTGCATCTTAACTCTAGATTGAGGTATACTTATGTATTTTGCCTAATTCTTTTGTGGAGTTAATTAAAAGACCTACCAATTTGAGAGAAGGACTCGAGGACGTAGTCCACCAGGGACAAACTTCGTTATCAAGTTCTTTGTGTTCATATTGCATGATTATGTCTCTTTCTTTTTGAGATTTTCCTTCTTTATGGTGTACTTTATTTTATTCTCATTTTAAATAGTTCTTTAATAAGTCACCTGACGAAAAGATCCTAGATGATGTTGGTATCAGAGCAGTCATCTTTGACTTGAATTGTTGAGTATGAATGCTTACTAGGGCCAAGCATAAGTAGGGTGAAGGAAATCTTAAGAATTTCAGTCTTGAATTTGGTCTTGCATCCCGAAGGAAGAAGATTCCAGAAGAGGACAAGCATGATGAATAGGAGAAAAAAGTTTCACATGGTCTTTTATCGCATGTCAGAAATGGTCGAACAAATGTATGGATATTATGAGAAGAGGATGAAGAATAAAGGGGAGAAAAAGGAAGCACATGCATATGATGATGCTTTGGAAATCAACGGGCTAGAGGAGATCCTCCCGAGCCTCCATCTTCGCATTCAAGTTCTAGTTCTTATTCCTCTGAGAATTCTCATCACTCTCAACATTCTAGCCATAAAGCCTCTTTTAAGAAACCATTATTAAATTTTGATGTAAATTTTTCTTTACCTATGTTTAATGGAGATGTTAATCCTGAAAAGATAGATAATTGGATCCAACAGGTTGAAGTATATTGTCATGTTCAACATATTGACGAAGAGGAAGTTAAAGTACAACTGGCTTCTCTTCGGTTGGAAGGCACCGCTCTCGTATGGTGGGAGAGCAATCTACATGACATAAGTAAGTGTATTAATCTTCTTTCCTCATGGTCTGAATTTAAATCAGAGATAAGGAAGAAATTCTATCCATTAAGGTATTTACATAAAGCAATGATGGAATGGAAAACTTGGAGATAGAGTAAAGGTCATATTGTACAAAGTTTCTTAAAAGAATTTAGGAAGAAATCTCTGATATTGAATATTCCTTTGGATTATTATGAACCTTTAATGAAGTATATTGGTGCACTTCATAGTTATATTCATCATACTTTTCTCTTGTTTAACCCCAATAATCTTGATGAAGTTTTTGTGCAAGCCACTCACCTTGAGAACAAGAGGAAACATGTTCAGGAAGATCCCAAGAAGAAACCTTCCAATTTCCCACACAAGAATTTCAAGAATTTCAAAAGGAAGGACAAGAAGACCGCTACAGTGATGAGAGAAGGAGGAAAACCATATTGCACTCATTTCAAGAGGATCATTCACAATGAAGAACATTGTTGGAAACTATATCCAAAAAGAAACCGAAACAGTTCAGTGGGAAGGGGAAGACAAAGACCATTGCTACAGTGCAACAAGATCTTGGTTCCAAATCAGGAGATGAAGAAAAGATCATAGCTACTGGATTACAAGGTAAATATTCTCTTCATGCTAGTTCAAGTTCCAATGATGAATATCATATTGATGAACAGAAGAGGAATGAGTTACTTCATATACGAGTTGTATCTAAACCTACTAAGATAGATACATTATTTGATCTGGGTTCCCAAGTAAACTTAATATCTGAAGCACTTGTCAAGAAGATGGGTCTTGTAACGAAACCACATCCAAAGCCTTACCCTCTTGGTTGCGTATGTGATAAAGAAAAACTTAATGTCACCAAACAATGTAGGGTCATATTTTCTAATGCTTCCAAGTTAATTGATGAAGTGGATTTGGATGTTGTACCACTTGATATGTGTGGCATAGTGTTGGGGAGTCCTTATCTTTATGATAGAAAAGTTGTCTTCTTTCGTCATGAGGAAAAAATACCACCTTACTAAAGGGGGAGTGGAATATATTGTTATATCTCATAGCATGAGGGTAAATATGATACTTGTTAGTGTAGGGAAAATGAAAAGAATCATAACCACTAATAAGAGATATGTACTCATGGTCGTCAAAGAGAAAGATGTCAGGACATCCGACTCTTTCCAAGGATGTGCTCCATATCATAAAAATGAATTAATTGATATTGTTTCTAATTATGATGATATTTTTCAGGAATCAGATGGATTACCTCCTAAGAGGGAAATCCAACATGAGATACATCTTCAACAAGATTCTCATCTTCCTAATGTGGGCATGTACAGGATGTCAGTTGTGGAGATGACAAAGATCAATAAGTAGGTACAGGGCTTATTGGATCAAGGGGTCACTAGGACAAGTTCATCTTCTTGTGGTTCTCCTATCGTGATGATGCCAAAAAAATATGGCACATGGCGAATGTGTGTCAATTATCGAGCTTGGAATAAAATCACGGTGAAAAATCGATACCCTCTTCCTCGCGTAAATGATTTACTTGATCAGTTGAAGAATGTTGTTTATTTCACTAAGTTGGATTTGTGCAGTGGATATCATCAAATCAGGGTTGTAGAACAGGATGCATGGAACACTGCCTTTAAAACCAAACAAGGATTGTTTGATTCGTTATTTATACCATTTGGGCTTTGTAATGCTCCGAGGACTTTAATGCATGTGATGAATGATGTAATCAGGCCTTTCCTGGATGACTTTGTGATTTTATATTTAGACAATTTTTTTTTTTTTAGTGGAACTTGGGATGAACATGTAAGGCATGTAAAGCAGGTATTGGATACTTTGCAAAGGGAAAAGATGTATGTGAAAATTTCTAAATGTGAATTTGGCAAGACTTCACTTGTATACTTAGGTCATATTGTGGTAGGAGGACAATTGAAGATTGATCCTTCCAAAATTGAAGTAATTGTAAGATGGCCCGAGAAAAAAAGTGTGACCTAACTCCGAAGCTTCTTGGGTGCAGTCCAGTATTGGAGGAGATTCATTCCCAACTTCTCCTTTATAGAAGCTCCTTTGCTTTCCTTAACTAGTGTGAAGAAAACTTTTCAGTGGGAAGGAAAGAAACAAAAATCTTTCAACACTTTGAAGGAGAAGATCAGTACCACACTATTTTTAGCACTATCAAATATTCAACAGTCGTTCGAGATCAATACAGATGTCAACGGATATGCCATGGGTGTAGTATTGATGCAATATCGTAAGCCTATCTGTTAGAACTTTAAGACCTTTAACCAATTTGTTGTTAACTATCCTACATATGATAAAGATTTGTATGCATTAGTTCAAAGTGTAAAGAAATGGAAGCACTACCTGTTAGGGAAGGAAACAATTATACATACAAATCACCAACCCTTACAATATCTTCAAGAAAAGACCAAACTGCAACAATATCAACACTACATATGGAAGGGTTTTCTACAACAATTTCATTTGGTAATCAAGTACAAGAAGGGTACAAGTAACAAGGTAGCTTATATGCTTTCTAGACCTCCTATTGCTGCTTCTATTATTTTGAAGAATACTTCTTTATTTCATGATAGCTATGTAGAGAAATATGCCATCGATGAATATTTTAAAGAAGTATATGAGAAGCTAACCCATGCTGCACAGGTAGAGAACTATTGTTTGTAGGGAAAGTTACTCTATCATCTTTGGAAGCTATGTATTCATACAAGTGAAGGATTACAAGTGATACGAGAAGCTCATACTTCTCTTGTGTCTGGGCATTTTGGGGTAGGAAAAACTATGTCTCATTTGCAGAGGTTTTGTTATTGGCCTTAAATGAAAGCAATTGTAACTAAATTGTAAAGGGGTGTGTGATGTGTTCTACCTGTAAGCCCACTAATAGAAAATTTGGGCTATACTCACCACTTCATGTTCCATCCCATCCATGGGAAAGCATTTCCATGGATTTTGTAGGGGTTTTACGAATGACCAAAGGGGGTCATGATTATTTTTATGTCATAGTGGATAGGTTCAAAAATATGTGTATCTTGATGACATGTAAAAATAACATCACTGCTAAGAAGGCTAATAATCTTTTCTTTCAGTATGTTTGGGTTCACTTAGGGTTACCCACGTCCATTCTCTCATATCGAGATACTCGATTCCTTGGGGATTTTTGGACTAACATGTGGAGAATGATGGACACCAAATTGAAGAGGAGAACTACTTTTCATCCATAGATCGACGGACAGACAAAGGTGGTAAACATAGCAATGGTATTTTTTATTTGAGGCTACTGTATCAATCATCCTAAGTTATGGGATGAGCAGATACCTTATGTACAACATGCTTATAATTGAGCTTTACATTCATCCACTCAAAGTTCACCTTTTGAGACATGTTTTGGGTACCTACCAAAGGTTCCTTTGGACTTGATGTATGGGAAATGTGTCGATGTGAATGAAGAACAAACAGAGGACAAAGCCCGTAAGTTCATCCAGAAGATTCAACAGATACACCAGATAGTTAGGGAACAATTGGAGAAGATTCAATAATAGTATAAAGCACTGCATTGCAACCACAGGGTTGATCACCAGTTCTAGGTTGGAGACCGAGTATGGCTTCACATCAACCAGGAACAATTGAAGGGTGAAGGAAAGAAACTCAAGCCCATCCGATATGGACCCTTGACTATTTTGGAGAAAAGCAGCACTAATGCTTTTCATTTAGATATTCCACCTTATATGAAGATCTACTTGGTTGTGAACATAGATAAATTGAAACTTTTTGAGCCTCCCATGATCATGGATCAGGATGAGGAAGTTTCAATACCTTCAGTTTATGAGTTTTCCCCTGAGTACTTGGATGAGTTACAGGAAGATATCATCCTGGACTAAACGCCAAGGACTTCACACAGGGGTGATATTGATTATGTTCGAGTAGTTTTAAGAAAGACAAAGTGGATTGAGAAGGATAAGGTGAGGGAACTCCTCCCTCACTTAACAGTTGATTAATGAAATCTTTTGGTGGTCCAAAAATCTCTCAGTGGGAACGCATGATCCAAAAAGGATCCAGAGAAGGCTAAGAACAACTCATAATGCACAGAAACAACTTAGAACTCTCAGAATGGTTTCAACAAATAACAAAAGGGAAAATTTTCAAAGTTCCCAAAACTCAATGAAAAGGGCATGATCGCGAAGAGTGCCTCACAAGTTTTCTAACGGCGCAAACAACTCGTCAAACTATGTTATGGATAAAAAGTTATAAGCAATCAAAGTTTAGTCAAACATGGTCAAAAGTAAAAATTTCAAAGTGAAACGTAGCACAACTACAATGGTGACACGTGGAACTTACGTACAACTGATTTTGCATGGGATGATTTGGTAAGGTAAAACACGTGCACAAATTAAATGGTGACATGTGTCAGTTTCATGGGAAAATTATATGGTGCCACATGGCCTAGTCATGGGCTGCTACATGGAACCCCTCCAATGGTTGGTGTGTAAAATTTATTTGACTCCGTAGGATTCAAAATCATGACCTCTCCTAGCCCAAAGGTCCCACAACTTCGTGCTACCACTACACCACACTATGTTCCTTGTTTATTATATGGGTCAAATTACATTTAAGTTTAAATTTTGAACTAGGCGCCAAAGGAAAGGGGCTAGGCCTTCGACCCAACACCTTATCACATTTTTTATCCCATATGACAACTATTTCCGCCAACCTAGGGGCTTATCCAACTATCCTCCATTTTAGTAGCAAATTCCACTATATTTAGAACATTTTTACATTTAATCACCCGCCAAAACCACCTCCAGACTTAGCGGAGCATGCCAACAATATGCTAAAAGGAAGATTATATGGGATTGGACCCTGGAACCTCCCCAACAACCTACGCCTTAAAATAACCTCTGTAACCAATGCACCAACAGAATCACTTATTACATAACTACCCGCAAATTGTATAATAAGGGGGTTTCGGGCAGAGTTTCACGAGAGGTGAGACCAAGTGCGCTCATAAGGATCTATACGGACTTGGGAATAATTTTTGAGATATTGGCACACATTTCAATATTTTCATCATTTATTGCAGGACCAGTGGCACGCAAATTGAGGTAGGGGTGCCTCTTGGTCCAAAAAGTGTCAGACTCGGATCGAGGAGTGGAGATAGTAATTTTTAGGTAAAACGACGCCACAAATGCAGTGGTGTTGTTAGTTTTATGATATGAGAAAAGATTTTGTAGCTTAACTCCAGAATGAGGTATACTTATGTACTTTGCTCAATTATTTTGTGGAGTTAATAAAAAGACCTACCCATTTGAGAGCAGGGCCCAAAGACGTTGTCCACTAGGGATGAACTTCGTTATCAATTTATTTGTGTTCATATTGCATTATTATGTCTCTTTCCTTTTGATATTTTCCTTCTTTATGGTGTACTTTAGTTTATGCTCATTTTATACAGTTCTTTAATAAGTCACCTGACAAAAAAGATCCGGGATCACCCATTGAAGTTCCTTTCACCACTTCAATTAGCACTTTTTCATTTTTCTGAGATGAGGGCAATCAATATATCAATTTCCTTTCATCATCTCTTTTGGACAAGATGGGGGCAATCAAATTATGAATTTCCTTTCACCATGTGTCTTATAATTTAATACTTTGAAGTGGGGGCAATCACTTTGTATGTAACATACAAAGGATGATATTTGTTTAAATCTTTAGACTCAAAAGAAGGCCTGTCAACAATTTTAAGAATACTCTGAATCTAAGTTTCTTCCAATTTTCAATACACCTTCACCTATAGGAGAATTTTTGGGGGAATTTTATTTTTTTTAGGGGTCAACCTTGAGCGAATTAGTCTGCTTAAAGTCTGATAGCATAGCTAAAATTATCAGGATTAGCCTAGACATACTTTTTCAAATAAAATCAAAGGAACATAAAGATTTTTGCCTAATCATGTTTTGAAAATATGTTTTTAATTTTTCAGAGTCTAGGTAAGTTTCTTTATTTTCTATGAAGACTAAAAGGAAGAGAAAGGAAAAATAAAATATGAAATGGATAAAAATATGGGGATACATAAAATAACCATGTCAAATATTCAGAGGATTTGAAACAAAATATCCTTATCCCAGACAAGTTTGTGTATTAAGTTCAGACTTATTTCGAGTTTATTTATTATTATATTCATTTTTTATACACGAGATGGATTTATAATTTATGAGCATGACACTTCAAGTTATATTTTTCTACATCTCCAATTTTTAGATCAGGTGATAACATTATCATGAGATAAACTTCCTTTACATGTATTTCAATCAATTTTATTCAGACTATAAATAAGAATAGGAACTCATACCTTATTTTTCTTTTGAATTTTCAACAAGAAATATTATCTATTTGTCACCTGCTTTTAGAGAAATCAAATAGACAAAAATACGAGTGTCGAGATTTTGTTGAGCCTCATATCATGTTCAACAAGATCTATTCTGCAAAGCACAAAGAATAGTATACCACATGCCTTCATCCTTCTGTGACCTGAAAGTAACCCTGTTGTTACACATTATTTTGGTCACCTCAGTGATCCATTGACAACATGTGTTCATGTTCCCATGAAAAGATAAAAAGAGTCTTTCTCCATGAGAAAAGTGATGGACTTTCTGTTCTCAAAAACCCTATTATGAAAGGTCGTCGCACCCTGCAAAATGCATGGGTTGTGATGATCCTTGATCATCGCATCCTTCTCTAGAGCTAGACTGCGATGTCTCTGCAAGCTACACTATACCTAGGGGCGACGATGATAAAAGCTAAGGAAAATTCAAACTTCATGAAAGTTCTAGAAGGGGATCTTCTAGAAGATGAGGTAGCCTCTGAATGGTTTGGATCTTACTCGCTTCTCTGATTTCGTGGGATCATCCTAATCTCCTCACCCATCTTTCTATCACCCTATATAAATGGGATCTCTCATGGAAAAGGCTAAGGTTGAATAGGCTAAGATTTTTATGGAGAGTTTCCACTTCTTCTTGGGAGGTTTTCTTTAGTTATACAAACTACATGGTGAATCTTCCTCATTCAAAGACTTTGGAGCAAGTGTGTGTCTTGGAGAAAAATTCCATTGAAAGGGGACCTTGTGGCATCAAGGCTTTGGTTGTAATATCCACTTTCATTTTAATATGATACTGTGATATGTTTCTTTCCCATAAAACTAGTTTTGTTTTATTGTATGACACCTTGATCCCATACACAGGTTCTTGTTGAGTATATTATATTTCTTTCACTTTGGTTGGCTTGTGTTCCCTTGAAAGTTCAATATCTTTGGAGCATTGGAATGGATCTAGGATGGAAATGGAAAGAGGAAAATGTTGGAAGATTGGTTGTTGTCATTGATGTCAACCCTAGTCATGGGTTTTGGACCACGAGATTGATGAAGGTATTTGGACATGAAGGAAAATTAACATGCAGATACAACACCCATGGATGGATAGTATACATCATGTTGTTTCTGGTGGTATGTGGCACATCACGTGTATCCTCATGGTTGAGGAGAAATGAATTTTTGAATATGACAAAGTGAATTGAAGAAGGAAGTACATGTAGGCCCTGAAGA
>SNQJ01S0103865.1:0-18032 GCA_010110895.2 Picea sitchensis
GGATGAGTCTTTTGATCATTTAAACAATCAACATGAGAACATAAAATTCACAATGGAGATTGAAAAGGATAATAGCATTATGTTTCTAGATGTTCACATCACCAAGAAAGGAAATGGTTTCTTTAGGCATGAAGTCTACAGGAAACCCTCCCACACTGTTATATATTTGCATGTTGATTCACACCATTTTCCTTCCCAAAAGATTCGAGTACTTAACACCTTAGTGACTCAAGATTTACACATTTCTTACAAAGAGCATGTTGAGTTGGAACTAAATTATTTAGCATATGCGTTTAAAAGGAATGGGTACTCAGTAAACCAAATTGAGAAATCCATGATAAAGGAAAGAGGATCCTATGTGAGACAATGAAGTATACGTCAAGAAATGAAGAGGTTTTCCCTCCCTTACATCAAAGGTCTATCTGAGAAGATAGCTAGGATCTTAAAGAAATGTGAAATTCATGTGGCTTTCTCCCCCATCAAGTTTCAACATCATAAGGACTATGTTAGAATCAGTAAAGGATCAGATTGACCCCATCCTACATAAAGGAGTTTATGTTATTCCTTGTTCTTGTGGAAAATTCTGCATTGGTGAGACAGGAAAATTGATGAAAGTCAGATTTAAAGAGCATGGTGCCAACCTAAATTGAATAGATTCCAAAAGTCATCCCTCACTGAACATTCTTGTACAACTAGCCACCGTGTGTTTTTAGAGGATGCTAAAGTTGTGGCCAAACTGCATAACTATGGGAAGCGTAAGGTAATGGAGGCTTTGGAAATCATGTTAAACCCCAATAATTTAAATAGGGATGATGGTTGGAAGTTAAGCGAGTGTTGGAGACCAGTGCTTGTTTACTTAAGACACGTTACTTGTTGACTTAAGACATGTCACTTGGTCGTTGCTTGGACTTAGGGTTTTATTATTAATTAATACCAAGATGACCTCTCTCAACGTGGGTTTCAAGGATTTCGACATCTATTTAGTTGTGTTGTATTTTCTTATTCGATGAGCCTCTTTTATTTCTCGAGTGCTCCTCCTAATGATGATCCCTGGAGGGATCGAAACGTGTCAACTCTCTTGTTTTAATGTAGAGTTCCTCTTTATATTTTTTATTTGGTTATATTTTTTACATTCGTTGCATAGGTCATAAACAATGTTGGATCGTCGTGATTGCAATTTTTGGTGTAGAAGTGTCTTACATAAGGAGATACACGTGTATTAAAACTTACACATACCCAGATCATTATTTGGGAGAAATATTTTTTTCTTTGGACACTTATGACATTTTGGCCTGATAAAATCATTGAAAACACAGTCGGGACAATATGATTTTGGGAGGTCATACAGGATAATTTTTTAAACCTGTTTCTATCCAAATTATCCCTTGGAATATACTATCTAATGCATTTTTTATTTTTCAAATTTTATTTCATACGAAGAATTTATGGCTAAAACAATGACTGAACATAGAGAAGGAAGCTCCGGAACAAAGTCAGGACATTCATAATTTGAGGGACTAAAATTGTGATTTTTTTATACCTATTTCAATGGGAAATATCCATCAGAATATAGTTTCTAACCCAATTGGAATCATTGAATGTGGTACTCAAAAGAAAAAGTTATGACCAATTTACTTATTGTTGTTCATAAAATATGCATCATGGAAAATTTACATCTTGATTGTTCACAAGTATATATAGTACATCAAATCACAACATATTAAAAACATGCTTATAAGGGATGAATCACTCAATACGCAATTTGAATCACTCAATTTGGATGTTGTATGAAAAAATTATTCACGAATTAGTGACTGCCTATCCTAAATCAACATAACAAATACCATGTCTCTTAGGTCTATTCATCAGGGGGTTTTGGTACAAGAAATCAAATTAATATTAAAACATGTTTCTATTGGAGATTAATAAATGAATCCAATTTAACCTCCAAGTGGAATCATTTAAATCCTACATTTAACATTTATGATCAAAATAGTGATTGTTGGTCTATGGGGGAATTTAAAAACACCTCTGTCATGCAAGTTGTTCCTTAGAAAATTTGGCATATCATCTAGAGGATTTTTAAAAACCTATTTCTACTGGGGATATCCAGCTAAATATACTTTCATATGGATTTTGAATCACTCAAAGAGGATGAGAAATGAATAAGTTATCAATGAAATGTTGTTGGATAGTCTAGGTGGCCACCACTCTCCTAGGCAGGTAAAAAAAATGAATTTTGTTTTGGTATCTTTCCTTGGATTTGTTTTACTATCATTATTTGTCATTTTTTTTCATATGTATTGGATGAAGAGAGACTGCACACCTCTATTCTTCCATGATCTCATGTTTTATTGCAAGTAAGTGCTTGTTTTATTGTAGATCACGGGAAGATCAAGGAAGCCAATTCACAAGCAAGTGATTCTTGAGGGCGGATTTTTGTGAATAAGGGTATATAATATAATATGAAATGAGGGGTTATTTGTATAACATAAGGATGTTACCACTCAATGTTTCTACTCCATTTGCATCCCTCTTTTATCCACCCATATCCATTTTCCCCTTGGCTGCAACTTCATTTACATCCATGTTTCCACATTTCCCTCAATGTTGCTACTCCATTTGCATCCCTGCTCCATTTTCCCCTTGGTTGTAGATCCATTTGTAGCCTTGTTTCAACATTTTCCTTAAACTGCTACTGCATTTGGAGCCCTCCTTTCATCTACCTATTTACATTTTCCCCTTTGTTGCAACTTCATTTGCAGCCACATGTTCATTTTTCCCACTCCTATTTCACATTCCCTTTTGATTTTTCCAATATTCCATTTCATTTTCTTTCCATTTTCACATATAAGATGCAACACCAAGCCCTCACTATCATGCCTATCAATCACATTGTTGTTATTCATAACAATCAAGAACAATATAAGGGACAAATTGATTTGAAGATGAATTGAAGACCAAAGTGAAGACTATAGTTCCAAAAGTCAAGTGTCATTGTCACATTCCCTATTGCTACATCATCTATGATCTGTAATTGATATTTAAAAACTTGGTTAAGTTTTAGGCATGTATTCAATTACCAATTAGGAAATAAGGAAAGAAGAAGAACTTAATGAGAGATTATAGCATCCATCATAAGGAAATGAAGATCAGAATATAAGCACAAAGAACAAAAAAGTTGTTAACGGAGTTCGACAAGATTGCCTACGTCTCCGAGCCTTTGTCTCAGTGGGTGAGGCTTTATTATTTCTCTTCAATGCTTCAAAAATACATCAGAAAAGTGTCAAAAGGATTACAAACTGGTATGGTTGTGTTCTACTCGACCTCAAGAATCCAACACAACTGACGACATTGAAAAAGGTTGAGCGTAGCTCCCGAAATTTTCCTCCAAAGTTCGCTTCAACAATGGCTTCCCTACATAAAAATGGCTTCAAGCTTCATAAAATCATCATCATTATGCCAATGTAAACCTCCTGGTCTGTCAAAAACCTCTAATTTATATATATTTTGATTTGGTATCCTCCTCCCAACTTTCTCCTAATATCTGGCCTCAATTTGGGCTCCAGATACCCTAAAAATGGACAAAATCCTCCAAAATTAGCCTAAAAAATCATTAAAAAACATATTACAAAGTTTAAAACCCAAAATTGCAAAAACTGTGGGTGTAACCCCTTTCTCCTGGGCCCCTAGTCATATGGGTGTTGCCATATAGCCTCGGGTTGGGCTCGCCCTGGAATTTATCCCTTGGTCTTTGGATAAACCCCAAACGTGTTGGTCATTTGGGCCATGTGTCCTAGTGTAAGCCCTCACACACCCTCCAAACAGTTGTAGCTCCTAGTTCTTTACCCCTGATCACGTGGAGTGTTAATTTTCCCTACGTTGGCCCCCTCTGATTGGGGATTAGCCCAAAAAATCCACCACATAGCACTTTAAATCTAAATTTGACCATTGGTTTAAACAAGCACCATAATATCCCAGGTGGCTAGCATAGTCGATGTAGTTCATTACCCATGTCGAGGTCAGGGGTTCGAGCCCGAAAAAGTCGCAACGAAATTTTTGGCCTAGCCAACATTGGAAAAATATGGGGTGCCACGTGGCACCCTCTGATTGGGCCACATGTCACCCAGTGATTGGACTGTATGGTACAATTAGCACACAGTCAGCAGCCCATTTAGCATGCACAATCAACTACCATGTCACTGTCGTACAACCACATGCCATGTCATGTCGGCATTTGTACTGCCCAGTCAATTGTCACATCAACATCTGTACTACCCAGTCACCCTACCACATCAACATCTCTACATTGCAGTCACCCTGCCATGTCAGCATCTGTACAACCACCTGTCCTCCATACTGCCACATGTCAGCTTGTCATTGGGCCACACCACGTACATACTACCATGTGTCACGTCTGTATAGTGCCACATGTCATTTCTGTACTAGTCCAACTCAGCCCAAAAATGCCAAAATTGAGTGACACATGTCACCTCCTCATGCTGCCACATGTCCCTACTGATATCATCATGATGTCATGCTGATGTCACATGCCATACTTTTTTCGTCAGCAATATGACCTATTGACTTTGACCAAATTGAATTTTTTCCTATCTGGGAAATCGACCAGAACACGATAACTTTCGCATATAGTGTCCATTTGCAGAAAAAATTATATGGTCGGAATCAATCTGATGAGACAGACACAATGGCAATGGTTTCATATGATTCTGAGAACTTTGATTTTTAGGCCTTCCTACATCCATTTTGGATCATGCCTCCCCACTAAGACCTTTTGGTCCTCCAAAAGGGTATTAACCAGTCATCAAGTGCGGGATAGGCCACCTCACTTGTCCTTTATCTTTAAACTCTGTCCTGTGCACCTGTATTATCATAATGAATTGCAAAACAACCATGACCATTGATAGCATATTGTTAGCCATTTGTACTCTTTCACATCTTACTAAAGCCTCTACCATCCATGTTGAAAACATTAGCAACGATAACATCAGAAACATGACTGCAAATGAGCTAATATGTTTGATGTGCTTTCAATACATTAGCATATATTGAAGCAAAGTATGATTGAAATTCCATTCTACAACCATCTCATGTTCATGCTTAAGATAAATTTCTTTATTTGGCACAATTATAGGTGTATTTCTTGCATAAGTTGCCTTCCTTAATTGTTCCATTGTTTGAAGAGATTTATTTTCTTTTATGTGATGAGCATGTACAACATATTAATTTCCTTCTTGAGTTAAGTGATGTTGATTATGTTCCCTGTAGAATATTTATTTGTGATCATACAAATAAGGGTTGCCTAATACCATTCCACATTCATTGAGTGGCACCACATCACATGTTACCTCATGCACAAACTTTGATGAAATTGCAAACTTTAAAGTGCATTTCTTTGTTATGTGCAATTTATGATTGTTGCGTATCCATTCAAGTGAGTAAGGTTTATGATGTAGATTAGTTGTCAATCCCAATTTTTTAAACACTTCCTCTGAAATCAAGTTAGATTGAAATCCACTATCTATCAATGTATCGATCTTAATATGTTTCATTATCACCCTTATGTGAAACAATTTACTTATAGAATCATATCCATCACCAATTTTACCTGTCAAATCAACTGTTGTGATCTTAGTCTCATCACCTGAATCATATCCCAAGTCTGTTGGTCGTGCTATTGTTGCAACTGTTTGCCTCCCTTTCCTTTCTTTGAACCACTTCGGTCTCTTCTATGGGTGCAATTGCTAGCAATGGTCATCATCGTTACCTTCTTTCTTGCAATGCTTGCAAGAGAAATTCTCTTCCTTTCTTGTCACTGAATTTTATTTATTTCCATTCCCCTTTATTTTGTCCTCTTTCCTTGAAGACAATTCCCCTGATACACCAACTCCTGTTTCCCATGCTTCAATGTATATTTCTTCAACAAAAACCTCATCAAGATTAGTAGGTCCAAACATAAATACAATATTACGAATATATGCAGGTAAACCTCCTATATACTTCATAAGAGTTTCTTGGGTATGCAATGGAATATTTAACATTAATGCCATATTCCAAAATTCATTTGTGTATTCTTGCACCGTTTATCCCTTTCTTAGTTTAAGACTTTGCAATTCAATTAAATCCTTCTCTTTATAACCCAAAGGATAAAATTGCTTTCTAAGTGCAAAAAAAAATAAATTCCATGATGGAAATACATTACCAACTTGTTGTGTACCATTTTTCAACTTACTCTGCCATGGGATGAGGGTTGTGTCTGCAAGACGAAGCAATGCCATACTGATTTGGGTTGCCTCATCCTTGATTTTTTGCACACTGCAATAAAATTCCATCTGTATGACCCAGTTGTAAAGTCTCTCAGCATTGACTTCACCATCATACATCAGAGATTGAAATTTCACATCAAGCTTAAGTAAAGGCATATCATGTTTAAGTTTATGGGAATGTTTTCTTGCGATGGATTTTGAAATTGTACTTGAAGAAGAAGAATATGATGGAGAAGAAGGAGGTGAAGGAGGAGGTTTAGGAGGCTCCTCTCCTTCTTCACTTTTGTCTTGTTTTGAAGATTCCCCTTGGAAAGGCCTCTTCTATTCCAAGTAATCCTCATATAATACCTTTACCATCTCAAACATGGTGAATAAAGTCTTTTGCAAGTCTATCTCGTTTTGAGACATTCCTTCTTCCAATGCCATCTCCTCACTTTGATAATTTCTCTTTCTTGATCCAATCTCAGTATCCCATTCTACAAGATCTCCTTCACCACGACTAATATTTTCCTTGGTAATCATGCAAATTCAAAAACCAACCATCAACTTTCTCTGATACCACTTGATCCGTAATTTATCTTTAAAGACTTGGTTAAGTTTTAAGCATGTACTCAATTAACAATTAGGAATTAAGGAAAGAAGAAGAACTTAATGAGATATTATAGCATCCATCATAAGGAAATGCAGATCATAATATAAGCACAAAGAACAACAAACCATAACAACAAAGTTGTTAACGGAGTTCGGCAAGATTGCCTATGTCTCTGGGCCTTTGTCTCAATGGGTGAGGCTTTCTTATTTCTCTTCAATGATTCAAAAGTACATCAGAAAAATATCAAAAGGATTACAAAATGGTATGGATATTTTCTTCTCGACCTCAAGAATCCAACACAACTAACGACATTGAAAAAGGTTAAGTGTAGCTCCCAGAATTGGCCTCCAAAGTTTGCTTATTCAATGGCTTCCCTGCATAAAAATGGCTTCAAGCTTCATAAATTCATCATCATTTGGCCAATATGAACCTCCTGGTCTATCAAAAACCTCTAATATATATATATATATATATATATATATATATATTGAGTTGGTATCCTCCTCCCAACTTCCTCCCAAGATCTGGCCTCAAATTAGGCTCCAGATCCCCCCAAAATGGACAAAATCCTCCAAAATCAGGCTGAAAAATCATTAAAATCATATTACAAAGTTTAAAACCCAAAATTGAAACAAATGTGGGTGCAACCCCTTTCTCCAGGCCCCTGGTCATCTGGGCGTTGTCTTATGGCCTTGGGCTGGGCGCGCCTTGGTCTTCAGATAAACCCTAAATGTGTTGGTCGTATGGGCCATGTGTCCTGGCCTAAGCCCTTGCGCACCCTCAAAATAGTTGTAGCTCCTAGTTATTTTCCCCCAATCGTGTGGGGTGCCAAGTGGCCCTACGCTGGCCCCCTCCGACCGGGGCTTAGCCCAAAAAACCCGCAACATAGCACTTTAAATCTAAAATAGGTCGCCGATTTGAACAAGAACCATAATAGCCTAGGTGGCTAGCACATTCGGTGTAGTCCATTTCCCATGCCGAGGTCGGGGGTTCAAGCCCGATGGAGCCACAACCAAATTTTTGGCCTAGCAAACATTGGAAAAATATGGGGTGCCACGTGGAATCCTCTAATTGTGCCATGTGTCACCCAATGATTAGCCTGTATAGTACAGTCAACATATAATCAATAGCCTAGTCAACATGCACGATCAGCTTCCATGTCACCTGCCATGTCACTGTCATACAACCATGTGTCATGCCACATCAACATCCATACTGCCAAGTCACCTGACCAGTCAACTACCATGTCAGTATCTGTATTTCCCAGTCACCCTTCCACATCAGCATCCATATAGCCCAGTCACCCTGCCACTTCAACATCCGTACAGTCACCTTTCGTCCCTATTTCCACGTTTCAGCCTGTAATTGGGCCACATCACATATGAACTTCCACGTGTCACGTCCGTACAATGACACATGTCATTTCCATACTAGTCCTACTCAGCCTGAAAATTCCAAAACTAAGTGACATGTGTCACCTCCTCATGCTTCCACATGTCCTTGTTGATGTCACCTACTGCACTGCTGACGTCAGCAGTATGGCCTATTGACTTTGACTAGTTTGACTTTTTGTCTGTTAGGGAAATCGATCAAAACACAATAACTTTTGCATATGGTGTCCATTTGCAGAAAATATTATATGGTCAGAATCAGCGCGACGAGCTAGACACAATGGCATTGGTTTCATATGATTCCGATAAATTTTATTTTTAGGCCTTCTTGGATCCATTTTGGATCAACCTATGCCATGGATGTTGAAGAATCCTTCCAGAATACCTAAGGTTCATCATGCCCATTCACCATCATCATGGTATGCCTATGCATTTACTTCCTCTTATATTAATAATGAAAGCATGTTGAAGTTGATAGAATCTCATTTTCTTACGTGGTTATCTTTGAAATCCAATAACTTTTACCAGAATATCATTCATATAGCCACTACAATCAAAACTTCATCCCCCACGACTCCATCACTTCCATGAATTTCTTCTTAACCATCCCTAACCCATGCAATAAAGTGACTTAGCTCGCTTACAGTGTTGAGTTACCCTGTCATCCTTTTCCTTCCCTTCATAAAATTGATGGTGAAAACCTATCTCACATGCCATCAGACTATGGAATGTTTGAAAACCATCTTGTTGGTGAGCATCCCTTGGGAATAATAGTTTTTTGACTGTGAAAACCCTCTGGGCGTAGTTAGACAGATCTTGTTTGAAAACTAGCTTGTAGGTGGGGCAAGGTTTTCAAATAAAGTAAGAAACAAATCCATCAAAGTTTCTCTCTGAATAAAGGATTGCAGGTTGTTCTTTGAATAAAATTTATGATATTCTTTGTTGCATCAGAGATCAATATCATGTCTCATGCTACAAGTTCTAAACTCCACACTACTCTTCTTGAAAATTTCTTATATCATTGTGGACCATATCAAATATTTTACTTCTCAGAACACTACTACAAATATTGCAGACTTCATAGGTAGGTGCATGTATGCTTGTTTCTCTTTTATTTAATTGTGATTCATTGAATGCTATAGATGTGTATTTGAAAAATTACATATGCCTACTCTATTTTTTTCCTCTACCACACTTTATTATCATTTTCAAAATCTTTCATTTTGTTGGGGGGGCATTGTCCATTGCTTTACCTTTCATCATTATGGCATCACCACACTTGTTCCATGTGACTCATGGCATTGCCCTACTCATGGCCTCATTGCCCACAACCTTGTTGAAGAGAATGTTTCTACACACACCCAATTGTTTCTACACAATAAATGACAATAGGAAGTCTTTCTACTGTCACACAAGAACCAACAATAAGAAGAAAGAAAAGGCATTGTTGTTCCACAAGAACCAACAACAACTCAAGAAGCAACTAATACACATGCACAGGCCAAGAGACTGCACATTCAAAACTCCTACTCTGACTCATAAATTGTTTGCATGAGGACATGCAAAGGTGCAGGTGTGGGGGAGATATGTTGATGGCCAAAAACAAGAATCTTTTGGTAATTTAATGATTTTATTCATTCACATTTGTTTTTAAAAGTGCAGAAATTAAAATGACCATATCTCATAAAAGGTACATCTGTTTGCCATGAAATTTGGACCATAGAATAAATTAAATGAGAGGAACAAGAACAAAACATTTCAAGTAATTTTAGTGCATGTTTTTCGATAAATTAAACACTGTCATCTACAACCAATTTGTTTGTTTTATTGAAATCCGTGATGTGGGTATTGCTGATTTTTGGTATGGAGAAGAAATTAAATGGTAAAACTCTTCTCACTAAATTTCAGAAAAAACCCATTTCGTATTTTGGTAGAAAATGGTTTATTAAGTTTGATGTTGCTCCTACAATAGTTTGTTGTTACTCATATAACATCCTATTTTCTTATATCTTGGGTTTCGTGAACTGACTTGGTGCAATTTTTGGAAAATAGAGGCATTAAAAGGTTATAAACACAGTCACCAAAGATCTCCTCAATTTAGATTTTCATTTGCATGAAATTTCAATTTCTTTGAATCTTCTACAACTCCATTGGAATTTCTAGGAATCACTTGAAGAATGCACACATACCGTAGCAAAAGAAACAAATTTCCAACACAATATAAGCATTGTCACACAAGAACCATCATTGGAAATTGAAGGGAATGACACCAACACTATTACACAAGAACCCGTGTTGGCTCTCAAAAGAAGAAACTTCACGTTCTTACATAAGAACCAATAGTGAATTTAAAAGTTGTCCCATGTGAGGAAAATGATCAAGCACAAGAGGTGGATTTCATTAGCATTCTTCTTGTGTAATTATTTTTGGCATCCTGTAATAAAGTTCATAACAGTGGGAAAATAGCAAGCAAGTCTTTCAAGTTAAATGACAAGATGCATTGAAAACTGAAAATCCTTATAGCTTGGTTGTGGGTTGGATGAGGACATGCAACATTTTCAGTGTGGGGGAGATGTTGGGCCTTGGAATTGGCATCATTTTATATCTTCTTTCACGTACTTTTTATCTCTTATTGCTCACCCATAATCTGTGTTAATGCTTATTAATCCAGGTTCATACTTATATGTGGGATTCAGATCTAAGGTATTTTCCATTTTCATTTCTTTAGTATTTGACATGAATTTTATGGTTAAACATCAGAGAAATATCATATTTGCATTTATCTTAGAGTTAATTTGCAAAGATGATGTGTTAGACAAGTTGTTGTGCAACATGTGCTATCGAAGTATTTCGGTTCCCTCTGTTGCAAATCATTTGTTGTAGTTTCGACACTATTACTGCAACTCCCATGTAGTTATTGTAACTCCTTTTAGTAGTTCCTACAACCCAAATAATTATTGATGCAGCTTCAAGTACTCTTGCTGCAACTTTGAATAGTGCTACAACTCTCATGATGCAACTTTGAACAGTGCCACAACTCTTGTGCTACAACTCTGGAACATTGTTGCAACTCTGAATATTGTTGCTGCAATTCCGAGCATTGTTGTTGCAACTCTGAACAGTTTCACAACTCCGAGCACTATTGTTTCAACTTTGAACAATGCCACAACTCCTGTGCTGCAACTCTGAATACTGCCACAACTCCCTTGCTGCAACTCCTATTTGTTGTTACTCTAGTTTGTTGCTACTCCTACGTCATCATTGTTGTTACTCCTATAAATAAATATCTATGAAGTGGGTCCTTGATATTTTTCATATGAGACATTATTAAGTCAATATAAGTATAACTTCAAAATATCTCTAAAACCCAAATCGTACTTTTTGAGAAACCATCATTTTACTATTTGCCACTACTTGTCGCTACTTGTTGCTACTCCATGAGACAATTTCGGAAATCCACAAAAATATATCTTCAACCACATAAATCTACCATGGATTTGTGTCAAAAACAACCATCTTAAGATGAGGAGAGAATCTTGGAACCATTAATGAGATTGGATGGAATATTTTTGGATTATTACAAAGATCTTGTAATCATTTATAAGTTCATCTTTAGTTTTTATTTATTAGAAAATTGTTGTAACCACAAGATAAAATTGTGTATCTACTTTTATTTTTTGTTATTTTAATTTTACACAAGCTCATGTATAAAAGAGAGTGTCTCATTCATTTTAGGAGAGGAGTCTTAGAGCATTGTCCAAATGATGATGGAGTAATTCATCATTAACTTCTTTCTTTTCATTTTATAATTTTCGTAGCATGTAATTTAGTTAGTTTTGATTTATTCCTTTTGCAATTTATTCTTCTTTCTTTCACATTGTTATTATGGTTGATTTTATTCATGTTGTTAATTAGTTTATTTAATTTATTGTCATGTGTGAGTGTGGATTTATTTTAATGTTATATTTTATTTAATTAGATATAACTACTGAGAGTGTTGTGTAGCGTAGGTAGTTCTGTTATTTTTTATAGTGAGTTTAATTACCACATTTCAATTAATTCATTTATGGTGTAGATTAGTTGCAACACTTTATATTATGACTGCATGGTGATCGAGGAGTAAATATTTTAGTTTGATTTATTTATGCAATTGTGTGAATCTTTCCTTTTCAACAATTTAACTTCTGACAAGTAGATTAAATTTACTTTATGTCAATTAGATTAGATTTCAATTCCGCAGGGGTGATGTAGAATTATATCTCCTTGTGTGTTGTGTGCTTCTGTCTATCCCTACAGGTGGTGAAGCAGTGGACTGACATGATCCACAATACCAATCCCCAAAGGTGGTTGAAAGCAGAGAATTGAGTATCCCACCACTTCTCGAGTGAATTACTTTCCTATCAACGTGCTTTCCATTTTAGCAAGTGTGGTTTACTTCATTTCTGCAAGCGTGTTTTTCATTTCAACAAGTGTGGTTTATTTCATTTATGCAAGCATTCTTTTCATTTCAACAAGTGTGGTTTATTTCATTTATGTAAGAGTGGTGTGATTTCTTTCTTGCAAGTTAAGATTTATCTTTTTTTTTCAATTTAGATGGATATACTTTCCCGATATTCCATGGGGTGTAAGATAGAGTAGATTGTTTCACTGATCAATAGTTGTTGTGAGGTATGATTTACTTTTCCAAATATTGTTATTATTTTCTGCCTACTGTATGAATTTATTTTCATGTTTGTAAGAGTGGTTGATTTAAATCACTGCAACACATGTTAGATGACCAATGTTAGAATGGAAATTGTAGCCTTCATATACTTTGCATCGTAACTTTGAAATAAACAATCATGCCTTGGATTGATAATTAATGGATTGGAATTTGATTTTTTTCATAAGAAATTAATTTTCCCAACACAACCCTTTGACAAACATCACAATTCTGATAGTACTCCTTGGAATCCTTGTGAACTATTTTCCACCATAATCCTACATGCAATACCTTTTGCGCAGTAGCTTTCCCAGTGCAATGTCCTCCATCTATGCCTTCATGTGATTCTGTCAAAATGACAAGAATTTCATGTTCCATAACACATTTCCTCAAAATGTTGTCTACTCCAAGCTTGTATAAATGACCTGCAATCAATTGATAATCCAAATCTCTTACTCTTCTGTGCGGCATTAAATTATTTTGGTGCAAATTATATACTCAAAAACTCAATAATGTCAGCAAAATAATCATCGTCTATCTGTACTGAAAAAAATTGTGCATCTTGGAAATTATCCTCCAAACTGCTTGGTTCCTCTTCATTGGTTATTCTTGACAGATGATATGGCACTGCACTCAATCTTTCAGTCTTCACCACAAATTCAAAGTCAAACTCCTAGAACAAAAGTAGCCATTTGCATATTCATCTCCCCAAAACTGGCTTATTGACTAAATATCTAAGAGAATAATGATCTGTAGACATCTTGAAATGATGTCCTAACAAATAATGTATGAATTTATGAAAATCATTCGCTAATCCTCCCCTTTCTGTAGTATTGTAGTTATGTTTTGAGTCTGATGGATTCCTACTTGCAAATGATGTAGAATGATCTATATCACCTTCTACTAGTTGTGTTAGTACCGCTCCTAGCACTATTGTAGGTGCATCCACATGCACATGAAATTATTTTGACCAATATGGAATACTAAAATTGGTGTAGTTACCATATTTTTCTTTAGAATATCCAAACTATGTTGACACTCATCATTCCACTAATACTTAATGTCCTTCTTCAACAATATCTCCATTGGCACAATAATATGTGCATATCCTCTTATGAATTTCCTATAATACTCTGTATGTCCAAGTGTACTCTTCAACTAGTGCACTGACTTCGGTGGTGGTAAGTTAACTATGACAAATATTTTGGCAGGATCAACCAGTAGACCATGTTTACACAACACATGCCCTAACAAAATACCAAAAGGTGCACTAAAAATGAATTTATTAATATTCAATGAAATATGATACTGTCTACATCTATCTAACATCAGTATTAAGACTTCAACATGATCCTTCAATAAAATAAACATTGTCCAATCATCCAAGTAAACTTTCGAAAACTTATGTATGAAATACTAAAAGATGCTACTACTACCCTTGAAAAAATTGCAGGTGCATTATTCAATCCAAATGGAATTACTGTATACTAAAAGGATCCCCATTCTGTAGAAAATAATGTCTTATGTCTATCTTCCGGTGCTATCCTGATCTGATGATATCTTGAAAACACATCTGTAAATGAATAGGATTCTTTGCCTCCTACATTCTCCAATAATTCATCTATAAACAGGGTAGGGAAAGGATCATGCAAACAAGCATATTTCAATTTTATTAGATCTACACAGATCCTTAATACCCCTTGCTTATTTTCCTACACCACCATAGGATTGATACATTTTGATTCATCCATAGGTTCTATGACACTAGCCTCTAACATATTGTCCATTTATGCCTTCACTTTCTGCTTATACACTGGAATTAATCTGTAAGGTCTCTATCTTATAGGTATCCTATCTTGTTTCAAAGGTATATTCATCTCTCCAAGTTCTCCTGCTAATCCCTTCATCTTTGAGAATGTCGCTGGAAAAAAATCACTATACTCACGCAGTAACTATGTGATTCTTTATACGGTCTCATTATCCCAATAATATCCAATGCTTTCGATCTTTGGGTTTTATGCAGTTCCAATATTTACCTTCTTGATATTCAATGGTGTAGCATAATATTTTGAATCTAGCTTTGGACCTTCTACTTCCCTCTCATCTTCAACTTCTCGGATCTAGATATTGTGCGAGTTTTCTTCTACTAGGTCTTCTTCTTCTGCGACATGATAACAATGTAGAAACTATATGGATGTTTGTTTCTTCTGATATGTTGTCACAATGTCCACTTCGGGTTCTTCAAAAATCATGTCCCTTACCACCTTGATTGTTGTATATATGTTTGGGCTCCCTTGTTCAAAGGAAAATGTAACCATAAAATTATGTTGCATTTCTTCCCAATTTGTGGTTTCCATGCGTTGTTCTTGTTCTATGTACCAGTTCTTTGGAATTTCTTCTAATGTGTGAATGAAATGGTGTGGCCATTCTTCTAGTGGTACTAATCTCCATTGAACCATGCACCTATCTACATGTTCTATGGATTTTCTAAATACGTCATATTTCTCTAGAAATTTGTTCTCATGCTCTGTGCCAAATCTAATGCGCAGTAACCTTTTGCACATAAACCAATTATTAATATTCTCCTTATATGCTCCTCACAAATGGGAAGGTGTATCTTTCAAAGAAATATCTAATAATGGAAATATTTGATTTTCTACTACTTCTAATTCAAAATTTACTAGAAATTCTTCTAAGTCATTCAGACCATAATAGGTAGGAGGTTCCCTTACCTCTTTACCAACCCATCTCAATGTGCACGTGATTCTGGCACAACTTCAAGTAGATAATTCATGTAATTGTTGTTTTCAGTTCTCTAGCCCTGTGTCAAATTCTGAAGCAAAAGAGATAATACTCCTATAACTCAACATTCCATCTGCATTTGAGTTGATGTAATCCTCTTCCTGCATGGTAGTTCTGTACAAATGATTTACATATTTTGTAATAAAAAAAATTGTCGCAAGTTCCACATAACTTCCTCCTTCTAAAGGATACAATGGTGCAATAAATCCGTACTCCCTTGATTCAAAGATCATCTTCCTGGTCTTCAAGTTAATAATATCCTGTTTATCAAAATCCCAATCCAGACCCAACAATGCTAGATATGGTGAAGTATTATCTACTATGTCAATGAATTCAAAGTCTCTCATGGTACGCACAACATATAAATCTATTGGTATCCATTTCAATATTCTAATTGGCACCACTATATGTTTATTTACTAGCTTCAACTGAATAGGTGAATACCCCAATGTAGGTTCCCCATAGCTTCCCATGTCGTTTTTGGCAGAACATTGACTTCAAACCCTAGGTCTAATATAATATCCCCCATATTGAAATCTCCAATGTTTTCATTCAATATGAATTCCCTACTTGTTATCCTCTTCTTCCAGACTTGATTGACTTTCTTTATACCTTCTTCCCTAGAATTGTAGTTTTCTAACATATTTTGTAATATTTACAAATATGACTTATCATTCAATAACTTTACACAAGATACCAAAAAATTTCTTAAATTACTCATCTTTTCTACAGGTTGCTCTTTGCTAGTCTGATCAAATAAGGGAGGCATGTCATACACTGACACATCATCTATTGGATTTGTTCCTAAACTAGATGCAATATTCTCCTTCAAAATATCTTGTATAGCCTCTTTAAATGTCTCCTTCTCTTTGTGTGCATCAAACTTCTATTCAGAAGTTTTATTCTTCCCGAGCCACTGGAATTGATCCTTATTCTTCTTTGTTGCATATTATGATGTCTTGGCTCCACCTCTAGTAGATATGTTGATATTCTTCCCATCCTCTTCTTTGTTTTCTACAACAATACATTGGAAATTTTGATTATTTTGGTTTCTCTTTTCCTGTATCTTTGTTAATAGTGTCGAACAATATTTTGTCTCATAGTATGTTGTGCAACGATACATACATGTCGCAAGTGGTTGTGGGAAATATATTGCGTAGTGTCCAGGTTTCTAACAGTTATGACACACTATTGGTCCTCTTCCCCCTCCAAAAACTCTTCCTCCATGGCCTCCTCCTTTCAATCCTCCCATGTTTCCTTGATTATCTTCATGTGGTTTATTATACTGAGGTTCCTGGTTATACTATAGCTATGCATTATTGTATTGTGGTGGTGTTGCTCACTGTTGTGCATTGTTATATTACGATGGTGCTCCAAACTCTTGCATGTTATTATAATCTGATTGTGCTTGAAACTGTTGCATGGTATTGTACTATGGTTGTTGCATAGGTTGTGTTATCATTAAGTCATCCTACACCCTATATGCATCTGATGTCCTCTCCTTCATTATCCTTAATGTTTTGCAGTCCTTGTATTCAAGTCCAACTTACATAAAAATTACAAAATTTAGTCTTTGGTACTATCTAATACTTCTGCATCATGGGAAAATGATAGGGATCATGTCCATGTGTTTTGCATATATCACACCATGGTCCTCCTAACGATAATGGATTTGGCATCCCTATTATTATATACTTACAAAATAATAGACACTCATTCTTATGATGACCTTTTGTTCTACATAATGTGCACCAAACATCTTCTCTTTTCTCCTTACCTTTATTTTGGTTTAACTAAAATGTCGGGTTCTTCAGATCTACTCTCATCTCTTCTACAAATGGATTTTTCTTCTTATATTTATTCTCCTCTAACTGCAAGGCTTCGTGCAAGGCATCGATATGACTTTGGAATTTTTGCTGCCTCAAAGGCTACTTCAAGTGTGGAAATAAAGAATTGACAAACAAATGTCTATTCTACATATAAGTAATAGGAAATTTTAACTTACCTTTTAGTATTTTGAACTTATGGTCCACCTCCCATATTGATTCTCCTAGCTTCTGCTTAATCTCTATCATCTCATTCATGAAATGATCCTCTGAACTTAGTTTCTAAAATTCATTTATTAATTTCCTCTTCACCTTTGCAATGGTTGTAGGTTCTCTCGTTGGATTATTTACTGCGAGACCCATGTACCATTCTAGTGTGTGGTCTCTCAATGTGAATTCCAACTGTGCAACCTTTGTATCTTCATTTATAAT
>SNQJ01S0103865.1:24658-34989 GCA_010110895.2 Picea sitchensis
AATCAGGAATATAATCAGGCTCCACAAATAACACTTGGTTTGTTCTTCATCCATCATTATAGGGTCCATTACTTCCTTCTTCTGGCCTTCATCCATAGCCCTCTCCATGTCTCATATCTTCCCTAGTGCTTGAACCCCCAACTCACCCATGTGCACATGGTGATTAGTTATTTGATTCCCTGGTCATCATGAAATAAGATATTGATCAACGTGTAAAGAGACATAATGTACCTCCCTCTCAGGCCCATCAAGAATTTTTGTTGTGCAACAGTATATGAATTCATCACATCTACTGCAAACTCAGTAATAAACTCTATAGGGATATTGTCAAACCAAAAATCCACTGTGAGCGTAAATTTTTTATTGAACCTTTCCAACCGTGCATTATTCTGATCAGTCCACATTATTGGCCTTATCCGATTAATCGGATGAGTATCCTTCAACCTCTATAACCACTCCTATGATAACTCTAGAAAATAATAGAAATATGCCTCATGTAAATCAATAAACACATACCTCTGTAGATACTAGCGTGGTGTATATCTGGAGATTTTATTATCTTTATGCAAAAACTTGAGCTAATTTTACTCCAACCATCTTTCAATATCTTTCTTTGTAGGGCTCCATGGCCTAAACATCCCCTTCTACTACTGCATTTTCTTCACTGACCTTCTCATTAGATCCCTTCCAGGATGTTCTTATGAGTTCCAACTGGTAACTAAACCATTTTTTGGATGTATGGGATGATTTGGGTTCTAACTTAGTTCTCCAACAAAACCATAGAAACCATCGGCTCCTCTGGTTAACCAAAATGAATCACTATGCATAGAGTGCACAGTGTAGTCTCACCCGAGATGGCGTATGGGTGATTGCATGACCCAAGTGTCTGCAATCATGGAATGGATGGAACTCGGGGGAATGTTAGGCACAATTACTCTTTTACTTCAATATTCATCATATTTAACATACCATTGTTCATATATACCATTCATTTAACTTTAACCCTTCATTCTGCATAATTATTTGTGTGGGAGTTGTAAATAAACTCTAATAGATGCATTCATTTATCTATTCATTCATTCAAAATAATAAGAAAATAAAATCATAAGAGACAACATTCCACACATCAACACAGGTTTTATCGTGGTTCACCCCCCTGGGCTACATCCACAAACATATTCTACTTCTTATTATTCTTCATTAAAATATGGTGTTGCACACACTACATCATAGGCTTAATAATGGTGAGGCTGATCAATGTCACACCAAGATCCACAACTTGTGACCTGGACCTTAGTTACACTCCATAAATCTCCAAAATTGACATCGTTCGAGCTCTATAGCTCCAACCAAAAACTATTACTATGACTCGGACTCAAAAGGGTTCTCAAAGATAGGATTCACATACACAAAAAACTATTTATATCTCTATTCTATCTTCCTCATACATCCTCTATTTATATTAAAAAAATAGGTAAAAACCCTTACATCATACTCCAAAACCCTAATTCTAAGTGGACTCAACTTGTCCACATTCTAACTTCCTTCATGCACTAATCCATAATTTTGTCGCACTGCTTTTCCTTTGTTTATGTCGTGCGTTGCTTCCGTGGTCCATTCTGCCTCGTTTTTTGTGTTGTATCTCTAACCTTACCCAAAAATTTCTTTCTCCAACAACAAGTAAGGATGAGGGTTCATGGATTAGGAAGAAGAAAAAGTATTTTCATGTTTGCAATGGTGAAAGGAAGATTTGTTGTGCCTCATGATTGGATCCTTGAATGATTAGAGATGTCGTGGGAATGAGTTCTATATATTTATGTGGATAGAATCCTATAGCCTATAAAATGTTTCCTTGTATAAGGGATCCTTGGAGCAAGGTTATCTCTAGTAATATTAAAATATGCCCTCCCAAATGAAGGTATTTTCTTCTTTTATTTTGACAAACTTGGGAAAACATGAATTTTTTATTTGGGAAAAAAAAACTAATAAAATATTCCACATAAATTTTCGAATGCCCCTCCAAACATGTGTTGATTATCTCATTCTAATCATGTTTCTATGAATGATAATCATGTAGTAGGGATTTTGAAGGGTAAGTATGTTGGTGGAACTCACATTTTTCATTCCATCCTATTTATCAATATTGTTGTCAATGTTCATTGAATCAATCACTAACTTCAACCAACATTCTACATCACCAAGTCCTATGAATAGGTGTTTTTGAACATTGAACATTGGAAAACAAAAAAGTTAATGGATACCATAATACGCCACATCAAATTACAATCAATAATCTCTAAAAACAATACTATTAAATGAATAATAGTTTTTTCCACCATTATCTATCCTTAGATTTTGAATGTAAGTATACAAGGAAATCAAGGAAAATTTCATGTCTCAAGAGAAGCAAATGATTTATACCTTTTCGGAAATGAATTATGGATCGTGGAAGTGACTGACATTCAAACCTACATTTGTCAAAGAAAATAAAATGATAGATGACTAAATAATAAGTAAACATATGTGAGATTGAATTTGTTAAAGAGAATAAAACGTTATATGGATGAATAATAATTAAACATGTATGATTCTCTAGAACTACCAAAGGGGAATACCTCATGAATGAGCTCCTCTTGGTTTCAAGAATAATTTATTTTTTATAAAATTCATGAGTAAATCATCATCACATTCATCTTGATCTTGACCTTTAGCTATTGGTCCCTCTTCTTCTATTTGAAGGTGATGGGTCATATCAAGCATTGTACTACTTCTAGTAGCATGACATGGATGTTGATGCACTACAAGGGCATCCAGTACAATAACAAAAAGTGTTTAAAGTACATGGTTAGTTATTATTAATAGCAATGTTTCATTAGTACACAACACTACTATGTTTTTACCTAGAGGAGTAGTTGAAACCATTGGTTGGATTGTCATCGGTTCCTCTCCTCTATGAGCACCCTCATCTACATGATTTGAAATTAAAACAGTAAAATTTATAAGGACACCATCTATGAGTAAATATTTATAATCATAATATTATACATTTTATTTTAAATACATGCATATCATGATGGGTCTGAAAAACACTAGAATCATGGGGTTGTTTTCCACCATTGTCGAATGAACCAGTGTTGCTTGCCTGCTTAAAACAAATAGACACATTAATTGACATGTTAAATAAATCATCAATGTATTTGACAAGTAATCAACAACTACAATCTTGTCATTTTATTTACCAACTCATTTGAAGGGTCAGATTGTGGCTGCCCCTTCTTTTTTTGTTTTTTCACCACTACTTGAAAGTCGAACTTGAAGAAAGTCTCCTTCAATGGAAGAAGTGTTGAATGTATCCCCCTGCATCACATGGCATAAGATCATGATTTTTTTCTTATTGGTTGTAATTAGATAAAATTTTCATGATGATATGTATAATATGAATAAAGTATTTAGTACTTACAATTCAATATTTTGATCTCAGGTAACCACCTTAGCCAAGTTTGTGCTACCCATGTTTTTCTAGTCTCGCCTTAGTTGCTTTTGATATGTCTGGGAGCCTGTTCAATTCAAAATATCATATATTACCTTCTAGGGTCGGGTGGTGTCTTCCCTTCATGACTTAATGCACTCTCCTTTGCATCGTCCTTTATATTCTTCCATTCCATATCAGGAATGGCCAGAGGATGATTATACTTAGGGTTTTTTTACAATTGAACCCTATATTGATCTTTGAAACATTTCAAATATGTATCGACCCTCGAGATTATTTCATACTTGTTGAAGGAATCACCAAACATGATGACCATATGGTTTATAAGATTGTTTTTCAAATCTTTATTCTTGGAATTCCATCGTGTGTGAATGGTGGGCCCAAAAAACTCTAAATCCTTATCATGCAAGGTCCTGTAAAAAACATTATTTCCTGCGAAGTGATATGATAATTAGATTAAAATAATATGAAAGATGTAGGTTTCAATAAAATGGTAGGAACTAGTTAATATAATTGAAAATACTTGGGTTTTGTTGTATCGTCAAGTGAACCAAGTTATCATCCACCAAAGTTTTGATGGAGAGTGTTCCTAAGCTTTGAAAACGCGATGCTCTAAGATAAAAATTCTCTAGTAATGTTGAACCAGTATCATCATGACATTCACCATGTATAACATCACGTGCATAGTCTAGCATGTGCAGTAGGGGCATCTCATGGGCCCTGGGAGTTTCAGTTCTTTGAGCCACAGACAGAGAGAAAAATATCCTTGTGGGTATGTGGATCATGATAGGACATTGTGGGGTTTGTGGATCACTACTACTAGCAACGTCTCCATGATCAGGTTGTCCCTTCATATCCAAAAATGAATATAGAAAGAAAACATTTGAGTATTTCTCATATAATGGTATATAAAAAAAATTCATAAATCAATATATGTTAGAAATAGTATTTTATTAAAATTATGCTTACCCCAAATTGTTCTATATCCTTGCTTAAAATTTCCATTCTTTCTTCTCCCTCCTCTGTAAGTGTCTTACACCTAGCCAATTCAATGAATTCCCTATTTTCCTTTCTCAATGCCTTTCGAATTGTTTCCATTGGGTTGATGGAATTATATATTTTATCCCACACATCATCGTGCTCTGATGGTGTGCTCCTTTACATCAACAAATAAACATTTTTAGTCAATTATTGTCAGCAATAATTTATATGTAAATCAAGGTTATACCTAATGCGATCTAGTCGATGCCTTCCCATGATCACCATGCCACATTATACAATGCATGGAATTTTAGAATGTTAGAAAATAATCTAAGAAGCATGAGATATTATAATTTATGTAAATATATAAAAATGAAAACATCAATTATATGCTTGGTATACTGGTAGAACATATTTACCCCCATAATAACAATGCTTCCATCGATTCAATTCAAATCATAATCGACCTACAACTCTTCCCCTGTAGCTATGTTTTTCACTGCACATACGCATATCCATTTTCCTTCATGCCCCTCAAATATATAATTGGGTTTCTTTCTTGTTTTCTTGGGCCTTATATTGTTAATAAATGATGCAATATTCCCCAATGCCTTTGGCATTCCATCAATATCCATTGTCTCTCCTTTATTGTGATCGTTGTCTTTTAGTTGTATATAATTTGCAGCGACTACATATCTCCACATACTTGGTATATATCATACCAGCCTCAACCAATATCCATAGTCTTATAATGGTCTAACATACTCCATCAACTCAACAAGTCCTCCATCTTTCACCTTTATTCCATCCATAGAGAATATACCCATACCATGTATGTATAATGGAGCAATGTGATGCATCCTCTCATTGACATAGAATTCAGTGTCCAACTAATGAATTTCATTGGGTACCCATCATATCGCTAGATGTTTGTACCTCAAAGGAACCTGAATGTCACCTATTCTCTCATCATCATAAGAACATGAACCTCCTTTAGAAAGAAATAATTCCATACGCCTACAGAATTTTCTTCTGAACTTTTCACCTCTAGTTGATCTTGACCTATTAGATATGTTGGGTGTAACACTTTCCCTTGCCCGAGGATGATATTTCTGATAGGTACCTATTCTGTTGTACCTAAAGTCCATTGAATGAGAAAAATTAATTAACAAATAGACAATAGTTACACCATTTATGCCTTGCTCATTCTAAAACTCAGTTCATCATTGGAAACATCATATCTAACTTTACCATTTATTAAAATGTATTCATCATCTTCTCTTCTTAATTTTTAAAGCTCGTGACTGGCACTCTTTGTAGAAAGTCATCAACATCCAAAGATTTAAAGTGAATCAATGCCATTTTTCTCAACTATGACAAGGTCACAACCATTTTAGTGGCACCAACAGAAATATTTTTCATCATGATAACTAGAAGTATTACAACTTCCATATACAATACATACAAGGTTCACATGGTTTAACACTATATATATAGTGAGTTTCATCATATTTTTAGGACTTGCTATTTTCATATTTCTCCTAGTTTCTAGGAGCTAGATTTTCGAGAACTACATGTCACAGTGAACTACATATTCTCAGTCCTTGTGAGTTCACAATCCCTGTGGGATTTGTTCCAGCAACATGCAAGGGTAGTTTGTTACAATGAAACTGTTATTTTAAATAGTTGAGGCTATAGGGATTGAATGTCGAAACAAAGTACATATCCAGAGCTCATGAGATAGGTTTTTTTTTGCGAGGTATCAATCGTGACATGGGCTGTAAGAACATGCTTTTCTTATAGACTTTTCTGATGTAATAAATGTTATTTTTGCATCTTTTTTATTCTTTCTTACACTTAATGTCCTGAGCATATGAGTTGTTTCTGTATGCAGAAATATGACTTAGAATTTTTTGGTTATACATTTGTATGCATGTGTTATCTAACTTTGCAGCTTCATGAAATTTATCTAATTGAGGTTTTTTGTAGAGTTTAGTTTCATTTCAGTTCATCTGGTTACTATAATTCGCTCCTAGATAGGATATGATAGGATAGGTTAGAAGTAGTTTAGATTTATTTTTATGCATTTACATAGTATTAATATACATATTTCATTTGCATAACCATCCACCTTTTCACCCTCACAACCAATAATCACAGCCGGGAAAGAATTTAGATGGGTATCCTAAACCAAAAAATGCATAGTCTAATTGGGACCGTGTACCGAGGAGTACCCCTTACTATTGCTAGGAAATTCTACAACATATCTTTCATATTATTTTAATCTAATTATCATATATGTCTCATGTTTAATATAATATCCTATTATTGTAACATGTTTATGTTGTGTTGAAATAGTTGTTGCAACACATGATGAAGCAGCTACTCCAACACATGTTGAAACAGTTTCTACAACACATGCTAAAACAGTTGATACAACACTTGTTGCAACACGTGATGTAAAAGTTGTTGCAACAGAAGTTGTTATTGTTACTGCCACGAGTTTTAGGATCTCTTCACCACCATGTTCCATCATTTTGGACTTGACAACACTTACCTTACTACTTTCTAGGGATTACAGACTTGACCTGATCATATTCTTATTGTAGATTTTCATGATAACAAGTATTCATAGGTTGTATAGTACTAGTATTTGTGATTAATACCTAAGTAAAATATCCTTGGGAAACCCATGCCTACCTATCTACAATCATTCAAAACCTTCATAAATGCTTTTTACAATCTACATGAAGAAGAAATTCACTCACATGAAGAAATTGGTTGCAACCCCTAGATGTGTCAAAACACCCCTAGTCATTCTCTTAGAATGTTGTGTGTTTTTCTCTGCAGACAAAGATACCCAACTATATTGCATGTATAGGTTGAATTCATGGAGTTTTCATTGCAATTTTGGAATTTACTAGAACTCATATTTTCACCAATTAAAAAAATTATTTTCCTTGAGCCTGTGAGTTCACAATCCTTGTGGGATTTGTTCCAGTGACATGCAAGGGTATTTCAATACTATGAAACTATTATTTTAAATAGTCGAGGCTACATGGATTTAATATTGAAAAAAAGCACATATCCATGGATCATGAGAAAGGTTTGTCTTGCGAGGTATCTGTTAGCGCCGTCATTTTTTCAGTTAGAGTCGATCTTAGTCGAGTCAGAGTCTGTGTGTCAAAGCGTGTGAGGTCAGGTACTGAACAACAAATGGTTCAAGGTCAGCAAGTGGTTGTTTGTCCCTTCGAGTCGAGAAGGGATGTTAGAACCAAAACATGTGTAAGGGGTAAACATGTGTAAGAGTTAGGTCCTATCAGAATAGAAGGTCTTACGTGCATAAGGTCAAGGCAAGTTGTTAAATGGAAGTAGCATCGACAGGTGAAGTGAAAATCATCAACTCATTATGAAGTCGAAAAGAATGAAAAATCATGACACTCATCACATATGATCTACAGCTCTTATCAATTATACTTCACACAATACGAAGTGTACCCGTCGTGTCGATGTACTACGAAAATATTAAAACCTGCTTCGAAACTTCCAGTCACCATGTATTCAATGTCCCCTGGAACATTTTCATCTCTCGCCCGCCCGATTATAAATTATGAGCACTCTGTATGTATTTTGTTCACCAACTAAGTTTATGCATTGCCTGTAATTATTATCGCAAGCCTAGATCAATTGAGATTACCACCTTTGGCTCGTGCCAAATCCACCGCGTGTAGAACGAATACGCGTTGCACCATGACGACATCCCAGAAAATAACGAAAGGTGCATGAAGTGGCAGGAATGATGGGCCCGAGCCTCAAATATTGACATTGGTCAACAAATATTCGGAGGTCATGGCATATTTTGAGCAGGTCGGATGCATGAACTTTTGCAGAAAAATCCAAGGATTCAACATGAAATTAATGGAACAGTTCACACTCAGGTTCGACGGGTCCAACACAGTAATTGCAGGTGTCTCTTTCCAGGTGATAGAGGAAACTCTATTGGCCGCAACAAAGATCCCTTCATGCAGTGAAAGGTTTTTTAAATGAATTTCTTTGTAGACATGGTTCTACAAAAACTTCATCAAGTGAGACTGTTTAGGTGGGAAAGTCGAAATAGGCGTTCCAAGTAGATATTTGCAGGGGCCTTTTCGAAAAATCCTAGAGGTAATTAGGAAATATTTCATGTGAGGGAATGTTCAACAGAAACATTCACATCACATTAGATTTTTGCATTTCACAGGAAGGAGACCATTAAATATCCATTTTTCTTGCACCAAATCCTCCAAGAAATGGAAGACAATGCCCGAGCTGAAGTAAATCAATCAAAGAGGAAAATATCGCATGTCTCACTGATTAAATTGTTAGTGGTTGAGGAGTTAAGGCGATTGGGAAATAACTAGGATTCATTTCTACTTACAGTGGGAATCCCCAACGATCCAAAATGAAATTTCCCTCTACCCGCGAAAAAGGTAACACCGCACTGTGCGGAGGCTGAAGCAGGAAAGGCTATAGAGGAAGGAAAGACTTTGGAAGCCTTGTCCCCCCAACATTCAATACCCCAGAGAAGAGGAAGGCCAAGGAAGAACAAGGAAGTCGGGGAGACCCAAGTCCCGAGAGAGCTGCATGAAAAGTCGGTCATTGAAGAGTTACTCATTCGTGCCATTCGGTTGGAACCTATCGAAGGTAAAATTCAAGAAAGCTTGGGTAGAAGGAGGAGGACAGACACTGAAGGCACAAATGTTCGTGAGCCATCGTAGAAGTTGAAGAACGTGCAAATTGCTATTGCTGAGATACACTAGGAAAACAAAAAACTGATACAACAGTTAGCAGAAAAGACCCTTGAAGAATCAACATCACAAGGCCAAGAGGAAAACATGACTTGGCTCAAGAGACAGCTTAGGGAAGCGCAGGATATAATCATATAGTTGTGTGAAGCATAGATGATGTCGGAATAAGGGAATGCAAAACATTTCGAGGAATGTGCACCGACCATGGAGAAAGTACACATGGCTCTAGCCAGCATGCAGAAGAAGATGAAACAGAACGTGGTTCTGCAAAGGCAAGTGATGAACCTAAAAAGGTGCAACTGGTCTCTTAGGAGAACGCTTCAAGTATCAAAACTACAAATGAGACTAGAACCATGATCGACCGACTCCATTTTTTGTCTTCTCAGATGTGGCACAGACTTTGTTTCCCCGTGTCCTTTTTCCTACTGGGAGTTAGGGACTCTGACAGATACCCATGAGGAAAACATACGATGCTCAGTGATGGAATCTCATCCATTGCAAAGGACATGTGTACGTTAGACATGCAACAGTTTGAATAAAGGCATTGTTCCCTAGCTGGGGTCATCATTTTGGAGGCACCTACAACGGTCTGCAGTCACCCGCCACATGCACGCACCAACAAACGATCGTGCAATAGAGATCAAGGTCATTACAATGTGTGGCAAGAGTCTGGCAGAACACTTGATCGTCCAGATGCTCTGTCAAAGGAAAGCATCGACACATCACTCTCTAATGAAGAGATCTTGTTGATGACTGAGTCGTCATGGAAAATATGAGCAACTATGATGCGACTGAGTACAATTAGTTTCTATTTTTAGAAAAGTACCATTCAAAGAGCCATCTGACAGAGAGTAGTCGAAACGTAGTTTCTAGGGATAGTAATTAGAATGCAGGGTAGCCCGAGCGCCACACCCTTGTCTATATATTCCATATTTTCAATGTAAGCTAGGTTGGTTAGCAAAACAATGTAGACAGTTGTTTGCACCCAATTCGTCACTTGATGAGCAAATTAAGAGTGCTTACATGCCCAGTTGGGCTCTGCTAGGCATGACAGCTGTGAAGTAAAAGGTTAG
>SNQJ01S0103865.1:34999-58107 GCA_010110895.2 Picea sitchensis
CTCAAGTGAGGGGTGAATAGCTCTATGAAATGCAGCTTGTAATGTTTATTGCCAAAGAATGGGTCCTTAGAAATCTCAGCAGCATAACAGTATGAAGAATTCCTTGAGAAAATGGTGGTCATTCATGGCTTTTTATAGCCAAGCATTGGATCATTATGTAACCTCTTTCGAATGTGAAAAGGGGCTCTTTAGGGCACAATTAGGTCTTTGACCAGCCCACCATGAGGATTGAACTCGGATTTGGTGTCAAATCGACTTGGGAGCTGATCCATTAGTGGTTGGGAGGACGACCAATTTCAATAAATGCGCCGTTTAGCAGGCGCGCGAGTTTTTCGCCCAACACCCGCGCCTTGTGCACATATGCGTGCTTTGTATGTTGTTGTTACACGTATACGCGTGCGCACCCAGATGATGTAAAGCGCCTTTCAAATTTTTGGTCATTTGTATAGTTTTTTTACCCTTTTGCAATGCTGTGGAATTAATCCTGTGCCATGAATGACTCCAATCCTGTTTTGATGATGCAGAGTTCTTGTCGCCGTGTGCGGACGAAATTTCAGTGATAACAACAATGACTATTGAATGTATTTTTGGTCCGATTGAAACTTAATTCAAAGATCTTGAAGATTTTATGAAAATATTCTAATGATGACAATTTGATGTTGTATTCTCTCTTTGCATATGTGATTTCCTGTGTTCCTTATATTCACATCTGTAATTTTTGTCTAAATCGAAACGTTATTTCAAATCTAGAATTCACCACGCAATGCTCTAGGTTCACGCCATTTATACAATTTGTGTTTCTTCTAAGAGAACTATGAATTCATCCCCAATGGTGCTCCGAGTTCCTTCATGTGTTTTTTCTCTTTCCACACACAATGATTTTTAACGAAACGATTGTTGCTCATTTATCCTTTATCCTCTCAAGTTCAGCCACTGAGTCATTTGTTTCTATCGTTTTCTTAAATCAACTCTGTAGCCCAAGCTCTTTCTTTCTTTCACCAATAGAACCAGAAAGTATTGTTTAAAGGTGTTAAATATGGCCCATAGTTTAAATCCATATACTATATAGAGACGAAGTCTCCAGAGAGATCCCTCTCCAGTTCCTAAAGGCTAGTTTTGGGCCTCAAAGTTGGTTTGTAGGTTTCCTCTTTCATTCGTTTCTCAGTCGAAAGAAGTTTACAGAGCGCTAACATTCTGGTGTCGTTGTCGGGGATAGAATTGAATAAATTTTCCCTAGGAGAATGACTAAAGATATATTTTTGACCCCTGAGGGTAATAGTGGGGAAAACATCTGTATTGGTTGAAACCTTTACCCTGGCGACTCTAGTGAAAAAGACCAGTAACACATAGTAGCGCCATTCAGAAAAAATGGCTTCGAAGACCATTTATACCAGATCCAATCCTGACCCTAAACCTGTAGAGCCCGTGTATGATCCTAAGATACTTATGCGCAAGGTAAGGGAGTAGGTGCAAGACCCATTTTATTACTTAGACAAAACATTTTCCTTGCCCAAGGAAGAGGATCAAATATTTGACAGTCTCGACCTTGAAATCCTATTCGAACAAACTTTTTTTAGTACTGAATCAAAAATCAGCTTGGAGCATATAGTCTTTGATGAGGAAAGGTTTCAATATCTAATCCCACAAGCTGAAAATCCCGCTCAGAACATCCCCCGAATCCCAAACCCCCCTATATCAATGGCTTCCAGATTCTCCCCCCTTGTTCTGCCAGACCAACTGCATGATTTTCCCTAGAACTACAGCCAGACGATCAAACTATATGATGCCAAAGGAAACATGTCTGCCCAAAAGCACCTGGATTGGTTCAACAATTTTGTTGATCTAGAAGAGGTATACCATGTAGACACGAAGATGAGGTCGTTCCCGCAAAGTCTTTTGGGGGAGGTGAGAAAGTGGTTCAAAGCCCTCCCAACAGAAAGTATTCAAGACTCCACCGCGTTTAAAACATCTTTCATTACTAGATGGGGAGACAAAATTAATCCTTTGTAGCCGCTAACGCAGTACAAAAATATGAAGAGAGCATCGAAGGAGATGGTGCAAGAGTTCTTGGTCTGTTTCATGAGGCTTTACAACTCAATTCTCGTAGAAGTCCAGCGGCCTCCCGGGGTTGCGCAACTGTGATACGCTAACTCCTTTGACAGTGATTTCGCCTTGTTGTTAAGGGAGAGAAGATGTGCAAATTTAGATCTCATGATGAGCGATGCAATCTAAGTTGAGGCCGTAAAACTGACGACGTCGGGAAATATCAAACAAAGTTTCAACAGAGGAGGGAGGAAACCCCAAGGGGATGTGCAATGATCGACTTCTCGACCCTGAGAGGAAAAGTTTGACTTGATGATGAAGACGATGGAGAAGCTAATGGAAAGGATGTTTGTGGGAAACAAACCCACCGCCTGAGAACAACATGACCCCCAACCTAGGAATCAGAACCCTAGAAGAGGTCTAGTCCTGTAGATCATGCATAGGGAACAGAGAGACCGAGGTGACTAGCAAATAAGGCCCCCATTCCAAAAAAATTACCCAGACAAATATTTTGATCAGATGTTCGAAGATCAAATGCATTCTTGTGATGACAAGGACAGACGCGTTTTCTTGACAAAGGGAGAACATGATTAATAAATGAGCGAAAATGAAGATATTATGTTGGAGACGGATGACACATTGTCTTTCGAAATGGATGAATTCAAGAAAGGTTATCACAATGCATCATTCAGTTTTAAAAGAAATACAACCTCAGGAGAAAAAAGGCATCTATAGAGCCTCAACAGACAAATACCATAAGGGAGCCTCAGCAGACGAATCCCATAAGGAAAACTCCAACGGATATCTATTCCACAAGCCGACTGAATCAAGACAACCCAACCAAGGATGCGATGGAAAAGGAAAATTCAAAGGAGGAAGTTCCAAGGAGAGTGCCAGAAACAAGCCAGGAGACATGCGTCAAAGAGGTAGAAAAGGTCTCTCCCCCTTTTAACTTTGAGAATGAAATGGCCAAGATTAAAATATCTGTCCCTTTCAATGAACTTATCAAGAAAGGAGAATATCAGGATCAAATTATTAAAATTCTAAAGACGGGGGTAACTCCTGACACTTTGAACGTCCACGATGATCACCCTGCCATTTTGTTCAGTCCACGCATGGAGGAAACAGAATATACTGAGGATGTTCCCCCATTCTATGTCAGTCTCAAGCTCCATGACATGACCTTGCATAATGTAAAATATATTCGGGCATGTTGCACAATCTCATGCTCAAAGTGATCATGGATGAGTTGGGTTTGGACATTACCAGGCCCTATAAGGATATTTTTTCTTTCGATTCAAGGAAAGTGAAATGTTTGGGTCTGATCAAATATTTGGTTGTGTCATTGGCCCAAATCCCTTCTAAGAATATGGTTATGGATGTGTCCGTGGTCGATATACCCCCTAAATTTGGCATGTTATTATCAAGGTCATGGACCGCGAAATTGAAGGGAACTGTGCAGATGGATATGTCATACGCCACCATTTATTTCTTCAACCAAGAGAGGAGGTTATACAGAGAAGTACTATTGAAATACATGGTGAGCAGTAGGACGCAGCCAAATAGCAACCCTATCTACTCCGTCGACACTGATATTGCCTCCTCCATATTTTAAAATGACCTGAGTTTTGAAGAGGAAGAACCGACAGTTGTCATGACTATTGATGACAAAGTCGCGCGACGAGAAGAAAAGTTTACAGACCCAAGGAACCATGTGGGGAATTAGATGTGGAACATGAGTTTCTATGGATCCGTCAGCAAGGAAAGAGAAGGGAACGACGTATGGATAAGTCCTCCTAAGGTGGGCACAAAAATCTTCTAATACAAACTCACTTTCGACTGCACTAATAACATGGTTGAGTATGAGGCATTGATTTTGGGCCTGAGAGTTTTAAAATAATTGGGTGCAAAGAGGATAGCAGTACATGGATACTCCGATATTTTTATAAACCAAGTGAAAGGAATATATCAATCCAAGCACCCCATACTGTGAGCGTATAGAAACCTAGTGTTGGACCTCCTCGAAAAATTCTCGGAGTATAATTTATCGACGATCTCGAGGGGGCAGAATCAAACTGCAGATGCCTTGGCCATCTCGGCCTCGGTTTTTAAAATTCCCATTTCTCCAAACATAAAGTATGAGATCGAAGTCAAACACAGGCCAACGATGCCCGATAATATCAAGTATTGACAGATGTTTGAGGATGAAAAATAGGTGGATATATTTTTCTATATGAGTGACGAGTTTGCTAATATAAACATTGATGACGAGTTTTGTTGTGACAAAGATGAAAGCGAAGATGCACGCAGTGACGAAGACCCTTTCTAGAACCAAATAGATGGAAGGGACATAATATAGCTAAATAATAATATCATCTCAAAAGGATTAGTTCCGTTGGAAAAGTTGTTTGATGAAAACGACATGGCTAGAAATCCTAAGATCACTGCAAACGAAGAGGATGTCGAGGATTGCAATACCATGACCCGGGAGAATCCGAAGATAATCAAATTATCAAATATTCTTAGTCCAAAGGTCAAATAGGACTACATCAAGCTCATGAAGTATTGTCCTGATGTCTTTTCTTGGAGTTATGATGACCTGAAAGTTTATGACACTAAAGTGATTTAGCATGTCATTCCTCTCAAAGAAGACCAAAAGCCTTTCAAGCAAAATCTAAGACGGATAAATCCCTTGCTGCTACCGTTAATCGGAAAAGAGGTAAAGAAACTTTTCTAAGCCAAAATCATTGTTTATTTAAGGTTTTCGAAATGGATTTCCAATCTGGTGCCTGTAAGGAAAAAGAGCGGCGAAATAAAGTTGTGCATGGATTTTCGGAATTTGAACAAAGTGTCCCTCAAGATCAACTACCCGCTCCTGAAGATGGACTATATCCTGTAGAAGGTAGTTGGGTCCCAGAAGATGTCTATGTTGGATGTCTTTTCGGGTTATAATCAGGTCAAGGTACACCCAGATGACCAGGAAAATACAGCTTTCACGACACCATGGGGGACGTTCATGTACGCTAAGATGCCTTTCGGCCTGATGAATGTTGGAGATACTTTCCAGTGGGCAATGGATATAGAATTTTCTGAGGAAAAGGAAAAATTTATCATGATCTATCTAGACGACATCACAGTGTACATTGACTCTGACGAACAACACCTTGGGCATTTGAAGAAAGTTTTCCAAAAGTGCAGGAAGTTCGGCATATCTTTGAATCCAAAAAAATCACATTTTGGAATACAAGAGGCGAAACTGTTGGGGAACATCATCTCGAAATAAGGTATAAAGATAGACCCCAGCAGGGTTGAAGGAATCCTGAAAATCAGCACTCCGCGCAGCAAGAAGGAGGTGCAGTCCTTCCTGGGAAAGGTGAATTTCTTGAGAAGATTCATCCCGAACCTGGCGAAGATTATAAAACATATTACTTGCATTCTCAGAAAGGGGAACGAGATCAAATGGAACCCTGAAGCCAGAAAATCATTTGAAGACATCAATATAGCATTGACCAAATCTCTCATGTTGGCCATCCTAGACTTCACGAAGGACTTCATCTTGTTCTCGTTCACCTCAGAGCATACCATTGCTGGCGTATTGTTACAGAAAGATGATCATACCTTTGAGAATCCTATACCCTACTTCAACAGGACGGTGATGGATTCCCCATTGAGGTATGACATTATGGAGAAACAAGCATATGACTTAGTGAAATCCCTAAAGGATTTTAGAACTTACATATTACACTCCCACGTTATCGCTTACATGCCCAACAAATCATTCAAGGATATCCTGACTCAGCCTGACCCTGAGGGAAGAAGAGATAAGTGGATCGTGGCCATGCTATAATACGATCTTGAAATCAAGCCCACAAAGCTAATCAAGGGACATGGCCTCGCAAAACTAATGGTGCAATCGAACTGCAATGCTCTTGGAATCAACTTCATTGTTGATTTATCAGAGAATCCCCAGGAAGAAACAATCGTGCAGGTGTCTTAGAAGTTCATCGATTCACCTTGGTATGCGGACATCATTTATTTGTTGAGGAATTTGCAAGATCCTCCGAGGTTAAGTAATACCAAGGCCATATTATTAAATCTCAAAGCTACTACGTTCTGCATCTTGGATAAATCACTGTATTGGAAATATCTGGGAGGAATATTGTTGATTTTCTTACTAGAAGATGATGCGGAATAGGCCATCAGAGAATTCCACAAAGGCGACTATGGAGGACATCATACTACTAGGAAAACACCGTGCATAAAATTCTAAGATCAAGTTATTATTGCCCCAACATCTTCGCAGCCATGTACAACGAAGTTTCCAGTTGCCACAAGTGTCATATTTTCGATGGAAGGAGAAAGTTGCAACCCTTGCCGCTGAAACCAATCTCAGTCGAAGCATCATTCATGCAATGGGGCCTGGAATTTATAGGAGAGATTCATCCGCCATCCTTGATGCAGCACAGATGGATACTTATAGCCACAAATTATTTCACAAGATGGATCGAAGCAATTCCAACAAAGCAGGCTACTGACACGGTCATCATTAAGTTCCTAGAGACCAAAATCCTGTCTAGGTTCGAGTGCCCTATCAATATCATCACAGATAACATGGTCGCATTCAAGTCCAAGAAAATGGAGAAGTTTCACAGGTATTACAATATAACCTTGGGACATTCTACAATGTATTACCCACAAGGTAAGGGCTTAATAAAATCGTCTAATAAGAGCTTAATCGGGATCATTAAAAACTCTTGCAGGACAACAAGAAGGCCTAGCATAAGAAACTTATTTATGCGTTATGGGAGGACATAGTCACTACCAAAAATTCCATCTCCATGTCACCATTCCAAATTGTGTATGGCGCAGATGTGATTTTCCCTACCTCGTTGGGATTGCCCATCAGGAATTTTTTGCAAGAGAAAGAGGTCGAGACAGATGATATGAAAAGAAGGATAAATCAGTTGATTCACGTGTAGAAGATGAGGGAGAAGGTATAAAAACAATTGTAGCTTCACCAAGACAGGATGAAGAAAACTTTTGACAATCACTCTAAACAAGAGGAATTTTAGGTGGAGGATCTAGTGCTAAAGTGGGGTACGAGAAACGAAGATAAGGAAAAGCATGTATAATTTGTTCATCTTTGTACGGGCCCTTTCAGAATCTGCGCATATCATGGGAACAACACATATCTATTAGAATAACTTAATGGAGAGTCCACTGGTTCGGGGCCTGTAAACGGCAGGTCCCTCAAACACTATCTGGTGCAGTAAAGTTTGTTTAAGTCTCATGTAATTGTAAATAGTCATTTCATTTTTTGTTTTCAAAGAAGGCCTTTCGAGTCAGTGTATCAGCAGAAAATTGAATCCCAGAGTGAAGGCCCTGAGTTTATGTTCAGTCTTGTCAAAGTTGTGTCAAGAAGGTTTAGGTTGCGTTTTTGTTTTTTGTTGTTTCAGAGTTTGGAACTCGAATAAGGTCCAATGTTCAGGCACTCGGTCTGTTGTTCTTTTCCACCTCACTGGGAGAATAGCAATCCCTGTTGGAGCCAGTTGTTAGCACCATAATGTTTTCAATTAGAGTCGATCTTAGTTGAGTTAGAGTCTGTGTGTCAAAGCATGTGAGGTCAAGTACTAAACAATGAATGGTTCAAAGTCATCAAGTGGTCGGTTGGCCCTTGGATTCGGGAAGGGATGTCAACACCAAAACATGTGTAAGGGGTAAAGGTCTTTCCCTAAGAGTCGGGTCCTATAAAAAAATAAGGTCTTACGTGCCTAAGTTTGAGGAAAGTTATTAAATGGAAGTCACGTCGGCAGGCAAAGTGACCATCATCAACTCATTATGAAGTCGAAAAGAATGAAAAATCACGGTGCTCGTATCACATATGCTCTGTAGCTTTTATCATTTGTACTTCTCACACTCTGAAGTGTACCCGTCGCGCGAATGTACTGCTAAAATCTTCAAATCTGCTTTGAAACCACCAGTCACCATGGATTCAATGTCCCCTAGCACGTTTTTATCTCTCGCCCGCCCGATTATAAATTTTGAGCGCTCTTCAAGTATTATTTTCACCAGCCAAGTTTATGCAATGCCTGTAATTCTTCTAGCAAGCCTAGGTCAATTGAGATTACCGCCTTTGGCTCATGCCAAATCCACTACATGCAGAACGAATATGCGTTGCACCATGATGACATCCCAGAACATAAGGAAAGGTGCGTGAAGTAGCAGGAATGTTGGGCCCGAGCCTCAAAGCTTGATGTTGGTCAACGAAGATCCGGAGTTTGGATGCATGACCTTTTGAAGAAAAATCCAAGGATTCAACATGAAATTAGTGGAACAGTTCACACTCAAGTTCGATGGGTCCTGTTGTTATAGAGTCTACACTTAAGGCTATAAAGTGTAGAGTCTAAGCATATAATGTGAGTGAATGAAAAAAAGGGGAAGATACAACTTCGGGGAATGAAGCTATGGTCGATCTTTGAGTTGTCTTTGTCTAGCTTCCAAATATTCTTGAATGTTGATATCCCATTCGATGGCATCCCATGAATGTTCGAGCTCTGACCGAGCGATGGCAATCTTAAGTATGGTATCAAAAAGAATCAAAGCGATGCTGGTTTGATCCAATAGGCCGGGTTCGATGTTGGGTTGTCTTATGATGGGTACAGTCATGGGGAGAATAGAGCTTTAAAAGATGGTTGATGTTTTAAAGTGATTATTTCAATTTTAGATTATACGAGGAAAATTCAGTGAAGCCAATCGAAGGGTTTAACAAAATCGAAGGTGGTTTTCCATAACTAAGTTAAAATATTGAAACCGATTGTGAAAACATAGAGCTGTCAACAATCTGGGGCATCAATTTAAGAGGAATCCCACACTGTAGCTGAAAAAGAAAAGAAAGAAATACCTTGATGAAAGCATATAATGTAGAGATCTAAGTAATTCATAGGTCTTGTACCTGCTAGTAGCCAATACAGAGGAAAAGTTTTAAATAACTAGATAACTAGAACCTGATCACCATGGTAGAAGTTATACTAAATTGCAGCTAAAACATTCATCAAAGACGTATATGTAAAAAATGACATGAAGCATGAAATAACAGAGGAAAACACACAACTCAATCTTGACGGAATATGGAGTATTCAATTCTCTTTGTAATAATCCTAGCTAAAAAGAACTTTATCTCTTACAATCTACCACCGAAAAAAATCCATTTCTATCTCTTCCTAAATGTATATTTAAACAAACTTCTAAACATTTAGAATTCCAATCGTTCTGGAAACTTGTCAGTTACAAATGAAAAAATGGAGTGTTTCATCTCCTCATCTTTTGTCTTCCCTCGTAAGGGAGGAGCACCTTACTTTCTCTGCTCTTCTAGCTCCAGAAATAGAACGGATTGACATCTGTCATTATTTAGCACCAAAAACCTGCCCCTCTGCCTGCTCGATGCAAATGACACACCTTTCCACCAACTGGGCTATCAACCTGGAAGGATCTGCTTGGTTGCTTGCCTCAAGTTATAACAACTCTTCACCAACTGTGGCAACCTTTTCCCTAGTTGGTTTTCCGTGATGATAGAGCATAATTGTAAACTTGATTGTACTAGCCATTTTTCCACTTGGAAAATATCAACCTAGCTTATTTGGGATATCTCTGCTTGCTCTTTCTCCACATTTTCTTTGATGTCCAACATGTGTTTAGATATATTGATTTTGCCTAGCGTCCCAGCACTGCCTTCCTTATCAAGTTCTAACAAACTTTTATTTATCAAGGCGAACATTTCCTCACAAGAATTCATCACCTCATTAGCTCTCCCCCTGCTTTCTGATATATTCTTCTCCCAGACCTTCAACAAGATATTCCCTCTAGTTTGTTTTGCAATGGATAATTTGGAGCTGCCGACCATCTCTATCTTCGTCGTAGCTATAACAACGTCTTGGAAAGAAACTCGAGATGCCCCAGCTTCTCTTTCTCTCAAAGAAATATTTTCTAACACTTGATCTATCGTCTGAAAGTGGTTTTGAATGGTTCCTACTTTTACAAGCAAGTCTTGTTGAGCCATTAATACCTTCTGTCGGATTTTGACAGCTTGGGATTTGAACATTTTTAAGTCTAAAACCTAATTCTCGGCAACATCCAATTTCGATTGTAACTCTATAATTTTTTTCCCCTGGTCTCTTACCTACGTTTGGCTAATTTGCACCGACTGGCGCACCTACTCAAGGTCGGATCTAAGTTTCTCGATCTCCTACAAATCAGCTATTCGGGCTTGCTCAAGGCCTTTTCTCACCTCATCCCTGGAATTTTCTTCAGTAGTAGCCACTTTAGCTTCCAACTTACTGATCAAGAGGTTCTTTTGTTTCAACTGGGCCTTCAAAGTTCCAACTGAGTACTGATTGGTTGTAGCATAATCCCCTAGTGTTCTTGCTATCTCATCTGCAAATTCTTCCTCTTTCATGGCCTTTCCATCTGTCATGATTTTAAATTTTTTAGACACTACGCCCTCTCTTTTATATAATTCTTGCCTCACCACGGCCTTCCTTTTTTTATCAAAGAAAAAATCGTTAGGAGGCAGCTCCTCTACAGAAATGGGCGTCAGTTTTTCATTGAAAATCCACCCCGCATCGAGATTCCCCTTTGTGAACTGTATGGGTGTGATAATAGCAATCGGACTATCGATTTCCTTGGATGGTTGTTTCGGGGTAACATATGTGGCCGGCTTGTTTGACATGAACGATAGTGATTCACCCGACCCTTGCGAGGGTATCTCTGCTTAACCTTGGACCTGCTTACCCGGTGTACCCTTTTCGGGGTTTCCTTCCTGTTGGTAGGGGATTTTGGATCCTCGCTCTGAGGTTCCAGCCTCCCCTGTTTTATCTTGGTTCTTCTCCTTGTTATGACTCGAGTCCTTTGAACCTTTAGCTTCCGTCTGCTGTGTAACCGGAAGCTTTGGGGTTTCACCTTGTAAAATCTAGAGGAGACAACTCCACCGGTGCTCCTAGAATTTAAAGAAATCTGCTATATCTCTGGGTGGCAGGGCTTGAATCCGACTTAGGACTTCAGAGTAGGACCTCACACCCTGGAATATTTCATCATGAGGGGAATCCTTGTGTTCATATCTCTTCAAGCCACAACTCGCTAGGTGATTTCTCACAACCTTACTAGGGTCGTGCTTCTTGAACTCAATATCCACCATCTTCATTTCTTCTAAAGTCGTAGCCTCCGCTTTGGCATGGCCAAAATCTAACAAGGAATATTCACCAATATGAATGGGGAAGGGTGGCCATACCTTTTTTGATACTCCTTTGAGATCTTTGCTTATTCCACCGAGCACAGTATTCCTGGCGATCTCGCGACACAATAGCTTATCTGGCAAGAATAATGGTAGAGCATATACAGGAATAGAGGTGCTGAAAACCCTAATATATGAAAAATTAGTTTTCTTCAGTGAAACTTCGTTTGGAAAGGGGGTGGAGAGGAAAATTTGAGGTTTCGACTTTAATTCTGAAACTTTCCAAAACTCGACACACTTCCTAAACTCGATGGCAGTCCATTCGGTAACTTTCCCTTCCTCGAGACTGAATTCGGAGCTGCTTAAGATGGTCCAATCAATCTTAGGAAAATGAATAGATCTGGTAGGTTTTATCTTGCGTCAAAAAGAAGTAAATTCCATGCTTTTAATCGGGGAGACCTGCATGAACTCGAGCTGTGGATCCAGTTTCAAAAATGTTGATTACCAGAGTGTAGTATAATCTAAGTATGACAGCCTTACAGAATATCTTAGATATTTATTCACTGTCAGCGAGCCTGTTCAGTACCCTGGTGAAGTTATCTGGTTCCCTTTATTGAATTTCCTTTCACCACTCCAAACTGTAATCTTGCATTTAAATGCTGAGATGAGGGCAATCATTTTATGAATTTCCTTTAATCATCTCTTTGGACTAGATGGGGGCAATCAATTATGAATTTCCTTTCACCATATGTATTATACTTTACTTTTGAAAAGTGGAGTGGGGGTAATCAATTGGCGTAAAACAATACCAGGGGTGATATTTGTGTATATTCGTTACACAGGCTTGTCAACTTTCTTTGAGTGCTCTGGACCAACTTTCTCCTAACCTTCACAACGTCCTAGTCCACAGGAAAATAGGGAATAATTCATTTCTAGGGGTCTTCTTTTGAGCAAGACTTAACCATTTGAAACCTGTTAAAATACCTAAGAGAGTTAGGATCCGCCTACGCATGAATTTTTTCAGCAGGGGACCGAGGAGTCGTGAAGGCTAGCTTACTTCCTGAGACGTTCGCCAGTTTCCAAAATTGAAGCGGAACCTCTTTTCCTCTGTGGATGGTATGGGCAAGTGTAAGAGCTTAAGGAGAGAGGACCAAGGATGAAAAAGGGAAAGAGAGAACACTATGGACCTCAAAAACACGGATGTTATCATGCAATCATGACTCGGGTGAATACATCGTACTTGTGATACCATTTCTATGTTTTAAGTGATGTTCGTTTGAAATCCAGATACTTAGGCAATTTCATACCTTGGCCTTACCACTTTGTTCTCCTCTAAAAGAAAAATATTTGTCACCTGTTTCGGGTGGGTCAATTTCCTAATACCTGACCATCCCTTTCTCCTTTTGCAGTTTGGGCTGTAATTCAGATGCCTGTATGAAACAACACGAAGAGTATTAGGTCTTCAGGATTTATGGGATTCTGTGTGTCAAAATGTATGTCTCTACTTCTAGGAAATCAACAGCTTATTTTATTCGCGATGAAAGTGAACTTACCAAAAAATTTATAAAAAGAAAAAGGAAAACACAAACTGGTATATACAATGGAGATTTAGAACTCATTTATTGCATATAGTGATTTAAATAACGCCCGTTGACAGGGGCGCTGAGGGTTTTACCATCCAAATTCTATAATAGAAATGAATTCTTCCCTTCAGAATCTGAGACATTGAACGGTCCGTACCAGATATGATCAAATTTACCATGTTTTGTTGAATCTTCCCTCCTAGCATCCCATTTCAAAACCAAATCGTCGGGGAGGAAATCTTTGTTTTTGGCTTTATGATCAAACAACACTTTCATGTTGTCCTGGTATTTCTACATCCTTGCGTCCACCTCAGTCCTGTGTTGTTGGACCTCAATCCGCTGATTTATTCTTCGTGTGACGTGGTTTGGCTCTTCTTTCTCATCTTGCCAGAGCTTCATTACAGGGAGCACCAGATTTATAGGTAATACCACATCGGTCTCGTATACCATTTGGAAAGAAGAAGTACCAATGGATTTCTTCTTACCTATCCGATTTTCCCATAAAGCGTACTTTAAGTGTACATGCCAAAGAGTACTTTAAGTGTACATGCCAAGATCTTTTGTTTTCTCTCAGCACCTTCTTAATTATGGTAATTAAACTTTTATTTGATGATTAGGCTAACCCATTACCTTGAGGGTAATATGCTGTGGAGTGGCCCAATACGATGTTATATTTTTGGCAAAAGCTGACCATTGCCATAAACTTGAATTCCTGGGCATTATCCATTACTATCTTTTGGGGACAGCCAAATCTGGACAGTATGCTCTCTTCCAGGAAATATATCACCACTGAATCGGTCACATTTCTAGTCGGAATAGCCTCCACCCATTTGGTGAAATAATCTGTGGTGGTGAGGATCCATTTGTGTTGAGCGTTGGAATGTGGGTTGATTTTGCCTATAAACTCTAACCCCCATTGTTGAAAAGGGGCTTTGGTTTTGACAGGAACCAGAGGTAGCGCTAGGATCTTTTGTTTTCCTGCGAACAACTAGCAAGGGTTACAGGATCTGACATTGACGTTGACATCTGAGAAAAGGTTAGGCCAATAATATCCTACCCTAAGGATTTTATAAGTTATTGCCCTCTAGGCGTGATGCCCTCCGCATACTCCTTCATGGAATTCATTTATGACCCCCTCTGTTTTTTATTCTACCAAACACACCAGTAGGAAGCCTAAGGGGTCCTTCCAGTACAGTTGACTTTCGGATATACAGTACTTTACCGCATGCAGCTTCAGTGTCCTAACTTTAGCTGGAGACAGATCACTAGGGAATTTTAGGGTCAGTAGGTAGGACACTATATCTTTATACCAATCTGATAAGGCAAACTTCTCTTTGATTCTGGATATAGCTGTTTGGTCATCAGGCTCATTTACGTCCCCATGTCCTTCGTATCCTTGCAGGTTATTTATTTTGAGTGCTCTGAAATTTGATTCTGCCAAGAGCTTAGCCAGACCTTGTCCTTTTACTAGTTTCGTCAGTTTTACCTGTAGGTCAAACTCTTGAATTTTAGCGAGCCACCAACCCCTCTTTCCATCACTGTCAGGCTGAACCAATATATCCTTCACAGAACTGGTGGGAACGTATGCAATTACCTTGGAGTGTAGCACGTAAGTTCTAAAAGCCTTGAACGCTTTAACCATAGCATACGCTTGTTTCTCTATTATAACATATCTCAGTTCAACATCTCTAAGACTTTTACTAAAAAATGCTATTGGTTTCTTGAAACCCTCTTCATGCTTCTGGAGAAGTACTGTCGCCATTGTGTGTTCGGAGGTGAACAAGAAAATCAAGAAATCCTTTAGGTAATCAGGGCTTGCTAGTACAGGTGCTTCGCTGATAAATTTCTTGATGCGTGCAAATGACGCTTTAGCCTCTGCCGTCCATTTCTCTTTGTTGTTCTTATTTAGCATATCTGTGATTAATTTCATGATTTCAGCAAAGTTTGGGATAAATCTTCTCAAAAAAAATATTTTTCCTAAAAATGACTAAATTTCTTTTATATTTCTAGGAATATTTATGGTGTCTATAGCTTCTACCCTTTTAGGGTCGATTTTAATTCCATCCTGAGACACAATGTGGCCCAAGAGTTTACCTTCTTGCATCGCGAAGTGAGACTTCTTGGGGTTTAAAGACAAACAAAATTTTTGGCATTTTTCAAACGTTTGCTTTAGGTGTAACAAATGGTCTTTGTTGGATTTAGAGAAGACAGTCATATCATCAAGGTAAATAAACACAAATTTATCTCTTTCACTGATGAAGGCGATATCCATAGTGTGCTAGAAGGTAGCACCTACATTCATCAAACCAAAAGACATTTTTTCATACATAAATGTGCCCCAAGGGGTGGTGAAAGTTGTTTTTTCTTTATCATGCTCATTGATAGCAATTTAATTGTAACCGGAAAACCCATCAATCATCGACATCCTATTTTCCCCGACTACTTTTTCCAAAATGTGATCCATTTGGGGTAGAGGATAGTTATCTTTGAGAGAGAACTTGTTTAGATTTCTAAAGTCTATGCACAGTCTGATCTCCCCACTTTTATTCGTAACTGGGACTAAGTTTGCCACCCAGTCAGAGTACCTGAGAGGTACAATTATTTTTGTGTCTAACAGCTTTTTCACTTTTCTTTTGACCACAGGCAGTAAAATGGGGTTGATTTGTCTGAGCTTCTGTCTGAAGGGTTTAACACCAGGTTTCAAAGGTATCTTGTGCTCGATCACAAAGGTATCATAGGTTCTGAGCTCATCGTAAGACCATGCAAAGACATCTTTATACTGCTCGAGTAAGTCCATATACTTGCTTTTTATCTTAGGAGGAAGGTACTTTGATAACTTCACTATCCTAGGCTCTTTGGTGGTGCCCACGTCACAGTATTAGACCTCCTCTGGTTGGGGCTGGAAGGTGGACTTCAGAGGCATGGCGTTTTGATCAAACAACCTTTCCAGAGGTATCAGACCCTTAGGGATCTGATTACTTTTTAACACTAGAAGGCGATGATTTGCAATTTTTTCTCAGAACTCCTGAGGTTCCTCCCCTTCCTGCATAATCCAAGTATGGTCGTTTTGGTTTTCCTAGTAAATGTGGGTTTTAGAGAAATCATCCACCATTTTCAGGAACTTTCTGATCTGTTCGTCATCTTCGAAAACCTGCCAGTGTTGTATGTTGTTTGGTATGGATGGTTTGTGCCTTACCTCTATGTGGTATTTTAATTTGAAAGCGGTAGGGGGTGCGAAAGTTGAAGCCACTTTGGCCAGTGAATCGACTTGTTGTTTTTCGGCTCGTGGGATGAAATGAACCTTTACCAATGAAAATAAATTTCCCATTAGATCCCAGGCGTAATTTCTGTAGGACCTCAGTCTCAGGTGCTTGGCCTGGTACTGCCGATTTACCTACTTCAAAATCAGTTCATCATCTCCATAGACCTCTAAGTTCTTTATGTTTATCTTCTTGGCAGCTTCCAGTCCCAGGACTAGATCTTCATATTTGCAAACGTTGTTTGTGCATTCTACGTCCCATTGTAGCCTGTAAGAGAAGGGAACGACGAATTCATTTTCAAGTGCTACGAAAATCACTCCCGCACCTACTCCTTCACATGATGAAGCACCATCAATGAACATTTTCCAAGTTCTAGTGTTGTACACATTTTTAGTTGTCTTTTTGCTTTTGATTTCATCGATGTCACTTTCTTCTGTACAATTATCTTCAGTATCGTCAAAGGATAGAATACAATTTCCCAGGTCTTGATCGGCAATGTAAACATGGTAATTGTTAGGATTCTGTGGATCACTTACCATATATGCCAACCGTGTTTCCCTATATAACCGTGTGAACTGTCCACCAAAAACAGGGATTGTGGCATAGGTCATATCCAGCTGAAGGGATCCCCCGAGATTGGCTCCCCAAGATCTAGCTAATAGTAAACCATACTTCGGGGGTATATCAATGACAACTACATCCATTAAAGCATTTTTCACTGGAATCTGGGCGAGGGTGACTACTAAATCTTTGATCATGCCCATGCACTTAACTCTCCTTGAATCGAACGAGTAAATATCTCCATAGGATCTGGTGATTTTGAGGCCTAGTCTATCCATAATAGATTTGGGAATTACGTTATGAGAGGCCCCAGATTCTAGCATGCAATTATGCAACAGCCGATTGTGCACTTCCAGGGTAATATAGAAGGGGGTGACGGTATCTCTGGCACCTTCAAAATGTGGACCAAAAGTGATATTAGGCTTGTCATCTTCCAGATTTATCATGTCAGACTGACTCTCTAGATCTGAAAAATTTATCATCTTGGTTATTTGTTTTCGGTACACAAGATTCTTCGCCAACTCGACCAAAGGTATTGGTATATTCATCTTTTTTATCTCGTTTTCTAGGCAGAAAACTCTCGCAATTTTATTTGTTTCCTTGGCTGAAACATCTGACTCTTTCTTATCCATTTTATTTAGTAGCAATATTTCATTTTCAGCGTTTCTGGTTTCGGGTGTTCGTGTTTCAGCTGCCTTAGTTCTTCTCGCTTGGGTTTTGGCCTCTTTTTCGTTGGTATTCTGCGAGTCTACCCCTATGTTATTTCACATCTTGGTCTCTTTCTGAACGGGCTCGTATGTTTCGCCCCTAGGAAAAATTTTCTTGGGTTGCACAGTCGACACAGGTTTGTTTCTGGGCCTCATATTGTATTTGCACTGGAGCTTGGCCATTATGGTGTCGGTCATTCCTTGATAAGTGGGATCATCAACGTCGTTTAGGTTATTGTCTTCAATCGATGATTATTCAGTGTTCAGGGACTTCTCATAATCTTCTTTCATCAAGTGAGGTTGTATACAGTCGTCGCCTAAGTTGTTTACATCTTCTTCCAAGTCTTCGAACTCTTGCATATCATTTCCTCCAATAAAATTTTCATTTTTTAGAGGTGCTTGGATCTTTTGGTCTTCATTTTTAATTTGTCTTGGTTGAAACTGAGGATTGGGATTTCTCCTGAATTCTCTCTTAATGAATTGATCAGCTTTGGATTGATATAGCTCCATTCTCAAGATTTTGTTTGATAGTTCTTTTATTATCCTGGCCATGTCATCCATTTTTTCATCTGAGGATCTTCCAGATCCAGAGGGACCTACTTGTTCTCTAAGACGTCTAGTTTCCCTGTTTCCCTTCTCGATTTTCTTTTTTAATTTACCCGAAGCCATCATGTTCGACTCAATTTCCACAATGTCATCTTGCATTCGGGTTAGGTCGACCCCTCTCCTTTCTCTTAATAGTAGAGAAAAATCGGGTTCAAAGGCTCCTGCGAAAGTTACTTTAGCTACGGGTTGGGATTGTTTATCCTCAACAAGGATCTTATTGTACAACTTGTTAAACCTTTGGATAAATTCCATAACAGTTTCAGATCCTTTTTTCTTTAAAGACCCGAACTCGGTCAAATAGTATAAATGATCATTTCTTTCACCCCATTGTTTGAGAAAGAAGCCTTATAGCGCATCGTAGGATATGATTGAACCTGGGTACAGGCTCCAAAACCAAGTTCTTACCTGTCCCTCGAAGTTTTGGACAAACAAACGGGAATACACATCCTCGTGCTCGAGACCTAGAATATCAGCGAATTGATCAAAAACATTGATATGCTCGGCTACAGTTAGATCCCCTTCTCCTGTCAATTTGGGTAAGTTTTTCATATAGTTTTCGAGTAAATCATGGAGAGGTACTGGAAGGACCAAGGGGGCATATCTAGCGGCTACTTTGGTGAAAACCCTGGGAGGTGGTTGTTGGCCTTGACCTCCTATTCCCCCTGCTCCTCCTTCGGTGACGACCATGGATAACCTAGGAGAGGAAATTGGTGCATTATAAAGAGGGTTGGCGAAGATACATAGTGACTCTTTGGCTTCCCCGGGGTGGAAAGGGGAAAATTTGGGAAACTTTTTACCAGGGGAGGTGAAAGTTGAAAAAGGAGAAGAAGGTATACGTGGACTCGGCTCCTCCGACTTGCAGGATATGTAAATGGGAGAACCCACCGGTGTTGAATCCGTGTACGTGGAAACTTCTTCAAGGCCTTGAGTGATGGAGGGGTTTATATTGAGAGTCGATGGGATATCGATAGGGATGAGCTTTAAGGCAGGTGTGTCGCCCCTTGTAACGTAAGAGGTAGTCGGAGAGGTCTTGGTCTTGATCTCGGGTAGGAGTTGCTTGGACTTTAGGGTCTTGGCTTCGACACCACAGTCCGATATTTTCCTGAGAGGAAGTTCTCGCAAGGGTGAAGGTTCGAAAAAGGTATTATATTTAGACTGATTAGACTTGGGTTGATAGGAAACCATGTTTTGTTTAAAAAGACCCTTGGTCTTAGTATTTTTTCAGGGTCAAAAACTAGCACTGTCTGTTGGCATCTGGGTTTTGTCTATTGTTCTTTCGAAAGGATGCCCGCTTACTTAAGAGTGGAGTCGCCAAGTGAATGATGAAGGTTTATCCTTAACAAGGTGTTCTCTCTTTGTTCACTATCAAAAAATGAAACTTGGAAATGTCATTTTTTCAGGGGAAAGTGACTACGATTCTCCGTCCCCGGAAACGGTGCCAGAAAGATGTTGTTCCAGAGTCTACACTTAAGGATATAAAGTGTAGAGTCTAAGCATCTAAAGTGAGTGAATGAAAAAAAGGGGAATAAACAACTTCGGGGATGAAGCTATGGTCGATCTCTGAGTTGTCTTTGTCTAGCTTCCAAATATTCTTGAATGTTGATATCCCGTTTGATGGTGGCCCATGAACGTTCGAGCTCTAACCAGGTGATGGCAGTCTTAAGTATGGTATCAAAAAGATTCAAAGTGATGTTGGTTTGATTCGATAGGTCGGGTTCGATGTTGGGCTATCTTATGACGGGTACAGTCATGGGGAGAATAGAGATTTTAAAGAGGGTTGATGTTTTCAAGTGCTTATTTCAATTTTAGATTATACGAGGAAAATTCAGTGAAGCCAATCGAAGGGTTTAACAAAATCGAAGGTCATTTTCCGTAACTGAGTTAAAATATTGAAACCAAGTGTGAAAACATAGAGCTGTCAACAATGTGGGACATCAATTTAAGAGGAATCCCACGCTGTAGCAGAAGAAGAAAAGAAAGAAATACCTTGATGAAAGCATATAATGTAGAGATCTAAGTAATTCATAGGTCTTGTACCTGCTAGTAGCTGATACAGAGAAAAAGTTGTAAATAACTAGATAACTAGAACTTGATCACCACAGTAGAAGTTTTACTAAATTGCAGCTAAAACATTCATCAAAGACGTATATGTAAAAAATGACATGAAGCATGAAACAACAGAGGAAAACACATAACTCAATATTGATGGAATATGGAGTCTTCAATTCGCTTTGTATTAATCCTAGCTAAAAAGAACTTTCTCTATTACAATCTACCACCAAAAAAAAATCCATTTATATCTCTTCCTAAATCTATATTTAAACAAACTTCTGAACATTTAGAATTCCAATCGTTTTGGAAACTTGTCAATTACAAATGAAAAAATGGAGTGTTTCATCTCCTCATCTTTTGTCTTCCCTTGTAAGGGTAGAGCACCTTACCTTCTCTTCTCTTTTGGCTCCAGAAATAGAACGGGTTGACATCTGTCATTATTTAGCACTAGAAACCTGCCCCTTTGCCTGCTCGATGCAAATGAAATACCTTTCCACCAACTGGGCTATCAACCTGGAAGGCTCTCCTTGGTTGCTTGCCTCAAAGGTATAACAACTCTTCGCCAACTGTAGCAACCTTTTCCCTACTTGTCGGTCTTCTGTGATGATAGATCATAATTGTAAACCTTGTTGTAATAGCCATTTGTCCACTTGGACCATATCAACCTGGCTTATCTAGGATATCTTCGCTTTCTCTTTCTCCACGTTTTCTTTGATGTCCAACAGGTGTTTAGCTATATTAATTTTGCCCAGTGTCCCAGCACTGCCTTCCTTATCAAGGTCTAATAAACTTTTATTTATCAAGGCGAACGTTTCCTCACAAGAATTCATCACCTCATTAGATCTCCTCCTACTTTCTGATATATTCTAATCCTAGACCTTTAGCAAGATATCCCTCTAGTTTGTTCTGCGATGGATAATTTGGAGCTACCGACCATCTCTATATTCGTCGTAGCTATAACAGCATCTTGGAAAGCAACATGAGCTGCCCCAGCTTCTCTTTCTCTCAAAGAAATATTTTCTAACACTTGATCTATCGTCTAAAAGTGGTTTTGAATGATTCCCACTTTTACAAGAAAGTCTTGTTGAGACGTTAATACCTTCTGTCGGATTTCAAAAGCTTGGGATCTGAACAATTTTATGTCTAAAACCTGATTCTCAACAACATCCAATTTCGATTGTAACTCTATAATTTGCTACCCCTGCTCGCTTACCTACGTTTGTCTTAATTGTGCCGACTAGCGCACCTGCTCAAGGTCGGATCTAAGTTTCTTGATCTCCTACAAATCGGCTATTCGAGCTTGCTCGAGGCTTTTTCTCACCTCATCCCTAGCATTTGCTTCAGTAGTAGCCACTTTAGCTTCCAACTTACTGATCAAGACATTCTTTCATTTCAACTGGTCCTTCAAAGTTCCAACTGAGTATTGATTGGCTGTAGCATAAGCCCCTAGTGTTCCTGCTATCTCGTCTGTGAATTCTTCCTCTTTCACAGCCTTTCCATCTGTCATGATTTTAAATTTTTTAGCCACTACGCCCTCTCTTTGATATAATTCTTGCCTCACCACGGCCTTCCTTTTTTTATCAAAGACAAATTCGTTAGGAGGCAACTCCTCTATAGAAATGGGCATCAGTTCTTCATTGAAAATCCACCCGGCGTCGAGATTCCCCTTTGTGAACTTTAAGGGTGTGATAATAGCAATCGGACTACCGATTTCCTTGGATGGTTGTTTCGGGGTAACATCTGTGGCTGGCTTGTTTAACATGAGCGATAGTGAGTCATCCGACCCTTTCGAGGGTATCTTTGCTTGACCTTGGACCTGCTTGCCCAGCGTACCCTTTTCGGGGTTTCCTTCCTACTGGTAGGGGATTTCGGCTCCTCACTCTGAGGTTCCAGCCTCCCCTATTTTCTCTTGGTTCTTCTCCTTGTTAGGACTTGAGTCCTTTGTGTTAACTCCCAAAATAGCACCATCATTTTGGTCGGGTTTTATGGTGGATAGCATGGCTATTGATAGTTTCCTCAATTCATTATTGAGTCTTTTAGTTGTAAAACTTAAGTTTTGGTTTTGACCCATAAAGTCTTCTTTTTCAAAATTGTCATTTTTTACTTTCCACAGTTAACGTGTTTTCAAAGATTCATTGTGCGTTGTGGAAAGTGCCCACTTTCAATAGCTAAAGAGCTCTTTTCATCAGTTGACGCGCTGTTGAAAGTGACGAACATTAAAAAGTTTTGAAAATCAGTTCTCGGGTGGCTCGCTGTGACAAATACATGCCTTCCACAGCTAAGGAGGGTCTTCTACAAAGTGGTGCGTTGTTGAAAGTGCATACTTTCAGCAACTAACTGGGGTTTCTTCGCAGAGTCATGCGCTGAGGAAAGTCAAGATTATCAACAGTTAATAGAGGTTGTACTCCTGGGTTGGCAACATCAAATCAAACCTTTGGTTCCATATCAGACATTGTTCACAAGATACCGTTTAGAGTTTTGAATTACAAATGGAAAGGATGATACTTAAACTTGCAGGGAACTTTTCAATCCCTTCCCAAGATCCAAGTGAAGATCTGAAAACACCATTGGATATCTTAGATTCTCTAGATGTCGATCGACTATTCATACATGAAAAATGGATTTTTTATGACCGATAAATTTGATTTTGAAAATCTGCCCGCTTTCAACAGCGCAAATCGATATTTTATGACCAGTTAGCTGTGGAAAGTGGCCACTTTCAATAGCGCAGGAATAGATTTTTTAGGCAAGTGCGCTGTTGAAAGATGTCAAGGCCAGAATAGCCAAATTTTCGCCCAGATCAAGAATTTTTGGGTTTAAATGGTTTGAATCCTTCTTCAATAAGCTGGTTATGAATTATCAAATCAAAATCTAAAGGCCATTCTTGGAGATGAAAGTCAAAAGGGCATTTTTTGACTAAATTTAGCGATTTTCAAGGGCAAAATGATAGGGATTTTTGGCACACATCATCAAATTCGAATTCCACTTTCAAAGGAGCAGATCAAAGAGCCTTGGAAGGCTAGGCTACACTTCATCAACTATCAATCAATGTTTGAAGACCAAAAGATAG
>SNQJ01S0103867.1:0-20917 GCA_010110895.2 Picea sitchensis
AATGTAATTTTGTAATTCTTGAAAATAAAAAACCATTATTTTCAAAATAGTACACCATGAAATGTAATTATGCATTCTAGAAAATAAACAACTATTATGATATTATTCTCATAACAGTTTGTCATTAAATAGTATTTTCCCCTGTAGAAGAAATAAATGGTAGTATATAACAAGTTCAACAATTGAACTAAATAAAATATCCCATGGAAAATATGTCAGTACAACGTTGGAATCTCAGAGACAATTCCTCTTCCAAATGTTATTGACTACCAAAAAACATGTATCACTAAAATCCCTATGTAGGATTCAACATAAATAGAAATATTAGGATGCAACACAGGGAGTTGGGAACAATTCCTTCCTTTCTTTATTCTACCTGTATAACTCGTTGCATCTAGCTTCTTGCTAGATGTGCATCCTACTTCTAAAGTCTATGGATGAATTATGCAATCTACAAATTTGATATGATTAATTTGATTGAACAAAGACAATTTAAGTGGATTTTAGTTAGAAGACATCCAATAGTGAAAGATTCAATTATTTGACCATGTTGTCCCACTTCCAAAATCTATATTAACTTCTAAAAATGACCCTGAATCATTTGAGAAATAACAAGTGGGTGGGATGAATGCAATCTGAAAGCTATGAAGTATGTAATGCATTATTAGCATATATCACTAACTTTCTCACATGAGAGAAAAGAATTGTAAAAAATTACCTCAACATAATTCGACATTAACCACATACTTAAAGGTGATCATACACTGTAGCTTGTATTCATTGATAAGTTCACTATGTAACCAAGGTAAATCAATGCCTTTGAGTGTTATGAAGAAATATGTGTTCTTGGGAAGAACCACACAAATCAGCTCTCAACGACGTCGGTCACAGTACCCATTTAGCATCTCATGATGATTCCTCTCATATTCCTACTCATCCGCATGACGACGATGCGGCAATCCCCTCCCAAGAGACCCACATAGAGGATATCCCCCAACCCAATGGTGGAATACCCAAATGGAAACTAGAACAATGCATTCCAAAGGTGATTGAGATGCCCAAATATAAAATCCATTTGGAGAGGATTGATAACTATGTCCAGTTCATGAATTTCAGACCGACAAACTGAAATCGCCCAAGAAGATTCATTATGATAATAAGCGCAAGGGTCGCAAATCTACTCTGCAAATTCTACAGAAAATTGGCAATATTTTGGTCAACTCTTTCCATAATGCTTTGATTATAAATACTTACCATCCCTCTCCTTCTCCAAGTTTTGAATGAAAATCGTCTCCTAGAACATTCGAGGAATAAATGGTAAGAGTAAGCAAATCATTTTACGCAACAAGGTATGTATGAAATCTCCTGACATTTTTACGCTACAAGAAACAAAATATTCTAATTCAACCATGGTAAGAACACACAAAGTTTCTTACACAACAAGGTATGTATGAAATCTCCTGACATTTTTACGCTACAAGAAATAAAATGTTCTACTTCAACCTTGGCTACTATTCTTCCTAAAACATGGATGAATAGCCAATCTATTTCCTTGGACTCTAGTGGTTCTACATGGGGCCTTGCAATCCTTTGGAATCCAACTACTTTCATTTTAGAAAAAATCTTTATTATTTCCAGAAGTCTGATAGAAAATTCAAAAAAATAGGCTTAGATGCCACGAGATTTATCACTAATGTTTATGGAATGCAACACCTTAATGCGAAATATAATTTCCTACAATCACTGCAAAATATAATTGACTTCATCGACCACCAATTATGAATCTTATGGGGGGATTTCAACTTCATCTCCTCCCTTGAAGAAAAGAAAGGAGGGATACGTAGGCTAGATAATAATAGTGTCGCCTTCAATGCCTTCATTCAAAATCAAATACCGGTAGACATTGAAAACATCAATGTCTGCACACTTGGAACAATCGAAGAGGTGGATCCCAACAAATTGTTTGTCGACTTGACAGATTCCTAGTCTCTGAATCTTTAGTGCTCCCAAGACTCCACATGGAATCCAATATCCTCCTAGCGACAAGTTCCGATCACTGAACCATCTATCTCAATATTGATGTTCAGAGCTCTTCTCTCAAGAGGCCTTTCATATTTGAGAAGTTTTGGCTCCTCCACCCAAACTTCTAGAAGAACATTTAGAAATGGTGGGATGAAGTCGATGTGGCACAAGGTTCCTTGATGTTTTTTTTGCAACATCAGCTAAAGAACCTCATTAAACATCTTAAACCCTGGAATAAATTGGTCTTCGACAAAATATTTCAAGAACATAAACAATTAGCATCTCATATGGAGGATCTGAATCAAAAAATAATCCATCATAGGTGGTCAGAGGACTTCTCTCAACAGGATGAGAAACTCTCTTCCTAGATCGAGGAATGACAATGTTGGGAAGAAATCCTATGGAGGCAGAAGTCCCAGGTTGAATGGCTCAACGAAGGAGAGTGCAACACCAAATTATTTCATTGCTCGATGATCCAGTGATAACATTCTAATCACATCACTCAATTAACTTCAACACAAGGTAACAAACTCACCTCTCATTGGGATATTGAGCTTGAGCTTTCCTCTTTCTTCCAATCTCTATTAATTGAGCCCCAACCAAAGTGATATATGACCATATAGTATTTTGTCCTCCACATTTTGAAATTGATCATTGTTGACCACAATGTCGACCTTATGTGTCCCATTTCCATGTCTAAAGTTGAAGCTACAATCATGAATATGGCTCCAGGTAAGTTACCCAGTCCGGATGGATTCACCTCAAGATTCTTCCACCACCACTGCCCAATTTTCAAAAAATATGTTTGGGCCCTTGTTGTTTAATCATAGACAATCTTAGGCATGCTCCCTGCTCTCAACGCCACCCTTTTTACTTGAATCCCCAAGCAGGAGAAAGCCACTAACCCTACTCAATTTTGACCCATAGATTTATGTAATGTTATATACAAAATCATAACTAAAGTTATTGCCTCTTGAGTCAAACCTATTATGATAATATTGATCACCCCTTAATAGTCAAGTTATGTGGAAGGACGTTGGATTCTTGATAGCATTATTCTATCCCATGAAGGAGTCTCCAATCCAACAATGTTGCTTGACTCTCGACGGGAGGACTTCTCACACTGTGCTCTCAAGCAACGTTACCACTCTCTAGCTATTTCAAATTTTGATTCCCTAGATCGGGTGACACATGAGCATAATGGTACTTGTGTTGGTGGCATGGAGGTTTGCATTTCCCCTTTGTGTATGCAACAAAACACTCATCCAACTACCAACGCCTTATCCTCCTCCTTCTCACGTGTGCGCGATCATGACTTCTTCAATTTTGTTCGACATGAAGCAATGGGAAATGAGGGGAACTACAAAACCATTGTTCTTAGGTTGGATCATGTTTGAGTTTTCATTTCCATCGACGAGTGGCATTCAAAAGCATGCCCTAGAAATCTTCTTTGTCATGAAGCATAACAAGGAAATAAAGGTGGTTTAGGCTCCTTCTTCGGTTGCAAACCTCTATTTTATTCTGATCCATGTCTGTGAGTGGAAGTTTTTACCTTCATAATTAAAATGGCCCCTCTTGTCTCTCATACCAGGAGGAACCTTTTTTGTAAAACTTGAGATTCCCTTGTAGTTGAGGAGGTTGTGTAGCATTACCATAGATTAGTCCCTCCTGAAGAAAAATAAGTCATGAAACTGCTAGAAGAGGATGTTAAACTTATTCAAGCCTATCAGGAGGATGAAGAGGTGGTTAAGAAGGTTGGTGATATCATTCATGATCTTGAATACACTTGGAATAAGGATACCGAGTTTCATTAAACATTGGAGCTCTATTGGCACACCAAGACAATGGTGGCCTAAGGCATGCTCTAGAAGGACCAGGATTACCACTAGTTTAAGTAGCGTTTGGATGCTCTCAAAAGCCACAACAAATTGCTCCATATGATGGTCTCTTGGCTGGTAAAAGGGAATGGGGGTTCTCTCTAGTTAGCACGATATGGAAATTCACTTGTTGGGTTTCTTCATCCTCTTCTGATTGTTGGGAATGTGGCAAGTACTTCCCAGTCGACTCCTCAGGTGCCTCATCTCCATGGTTGAGCTCAACTCTGCTTCTTCTTAACAGGTTTTCTATAGTTTAAGTTTCTTATTAGATGGATATGTTTGTTACTTTTTCATGGCATGTATTTTCCTTCAGACTCTCACACTGGTTTATGTTAATTTTAGTCCTAATTTTCTACAGTCAAATTTTGGTTGCTGGTCTAGTTTCCCCTTAAGGGAAAGCTAGCAATTTTCTGGGTTTTTTGAAATCCCTCTGACATGAATTATGATGTCATGGGCATCCTGGACATGTTTGATATCCTGTATACCGCGTTAATATTTTAATATAATTTCTTACTTACAAAAACAAAGGCTATAAGCCAAGAAACAAAACCCTAATGCTTTAATTTTCCAATGGAAGATATTTACAATGAAACAATATGAAGAAACCCGTGAATATGTACCTCGATTGCAAGATACTCCATCACTATTGTGATATACACCATAGTTTCAGTGTCAACTTTCTTGGAATATATTCCCTTATTGAGGTACCTTATGATTCTTGCAACGGGGAATGGAAGGCCAAATTTTGTGGATCTAGATACTGACATTTTCTTATCTCCACCCTTTCTCCCACCTGTGCCTTTCTCAACACTAGCCTTTGAAGTCTCCATTGCTTTTGCCTATTAATTAACTGTGATACTACTCAAAATCTCTCAATAACTTAGAAAAAAATACGCTCTATGGTGAATGCTTTGTAGTGTGTAGTTTCTGAGTTTATATATTGTTCTACTATGCTTTGCACTTGATTCACAACCTTTAGAGCAAATTGAAGAACTGTTGGGTATTTTCCTCCTAAATCCCTCCCATAGACAAATCACACTGCTCTCCAAGTTATATTTCCTTGTAGTTGATGGCAATTTTTTAGAGCAACTGTGCGTCCTCGTGCGTCATTATTTATGTAGCACACTAGAGTGTTTTTTTTGTTTGAAATAACCCTACTACGTACAGTGCGTTAGTTTTACAGGAACTGGTGCGTTGTATATTTAATAGGGGCATTCGCAAAAACCTCCACTAGAGGGGATTTTCCTTGTAGTGAAATATTATAGAATACACATGATTGAAAGGTAAAAAAGGGGGAGAAGTTATATCATGAATGAAATTATATTTTGAGAAGGGATCGCCCCCTTTTGTAACCTCTCGACCCGAACTTGTCGTTTTTAGTCAAACAAGGTGAACTATGGATCAAGTCAAACAAACGCAACTTCCAATCAAATCAAATCGACCTTCTTTACTAGTCGTTGAATGTTTAAGGTGAATTGTGGGTAAGTTAAGAGATACGCAATGGGTCAAACTTCGGGCCATTGGCACAACCAACCGTTGCCTAAGTTAATTAAATGAACCTCATCTAGCCAACCGCCAGAAGAAATATGGATCTGTGCAGTCAGGTGTGAGAATTGGGTGGATGGATTGGTCAAAGGGAGTGCTACATTGGACCACTCAAAACTGCCATCATGTACTTAAATTAAATCTGCCCCAAAACTAACTAAATTGAGATATCATATAATTAAATTGTGGATCATTCATAATTGTTGAGCATCCAAGGGAGTTTTCATTCAAAGGAAATGGAAGGTGGGTGAATGTTGGCCAGTGCCCCAATAATTAAACCACCTTCCTTTTGGCTGTTATGTTGAACGTTGGGTAAACCATACAAATTGGCTCATTTCTTAACTGTTGAGATCTATTATAGGAATCTATTACAACCAACTATGCATTGCTTCATGATCAAATGAAATCCCCTGTGGTATATTTTTAATGTAAAAAATAATTGTTTTGTAAGTTACTTAGTATCCAACATGTGGAAGACAAGTCAAATATATTATTTTAATGAGAGAAGGAGAAACTAGCCGTTACAATGAAAACTATATAAGGCTAGCTCCTCCTCTCATTTCAGGTGGTTGATGAATTGTGAGATCACAATGCCATTTTAGTTGAACTTTCATTCTCTTGAGTACTATGGTTGTTTCTTCTATGCTATCTCTTCTTGGCTTATAAATAATAGTGCTTAATAGAAGAAATGATTGTTTATTCTTGGGTTGATTTGCAAGATGAAGAGGTTGGTCCATTGAGGAGCTACATAATCACATGGAGGGAAGGATTTAGGCTAGGTGCCTCATCTCTTCCCTTGGTGGTGTTGAGGGGCTAGGATCCAAGGGTTGGACATATCCTTTAGGCGATATCTTTGACAAGGGGAATAGCTTTCCTTTGCACATATGCCAATCTAGTGGTTGGATACCATCCATTGTGAGCTTTCCTAGCAAGGATCCAAGAACATTCTATTTTTTCTAAACTAAGGTAGGGGTGATAGTCCATCAACTCCTAACATGTCCTTTGGTCCAATATCTAAAGTCAACCTAGAGGTGGTTGTGATCACAACCGACACTTGGAGAAGAAAAGGTAAGGCCCAGAGGTAAGCCTCGCTTTCCCTCAACCAAATCTCATTTAAAAAAATCTAAATTCTTTTAATTTTCCGTGTTATAAAAATACAAAAATATACATATACTAGATTGTTGTAATTTCACATTTCATGAGCTAAGAACCCTTGGGATTTTGTCTTGGATTTCTGTCCCCCGAGGGTAATTGTTTCCCTTAATGCAGGTTTGTAGTCATTTACAACAAACCTACATCTCTTTTCCACCTACTTATCCAAGATATTAGTTCTATATGAAGATAAATCTCATAGTCTTTAGTAAGTGATATTAACATTCTATCTCATGTTCATTTGCCGGAGAATCCACAGTTGGTGTCATTTTGTCATCGATGTTTCGAATCCAGATCGGGATTCATCATCAGGACTAATCGTCAATTAGAGAGCTAGCTGATCTTAGTCATTAATAGTGTATATGCAGGACAATAAGTAAGATAACCAAGTCCACCACAGAAATCTGAAAACAGTAAATTCTATCTCATGCTTTAATTGTTTATCTTATGTTGATTTGAATGTTGTTTTGTTGTTGTTTTGTTTCGTTTTCTACATTAAATTAATCATATTACAAGATCATTAAAAAAATTAACTCTTACCCCTTCACCATAGCTCGCTAGATAAGGCATTGATCTACTAATCAATCATGTAAGGTGATTGTGTTGTGTGATGGGGAAGCCTCCCAAAGCCTTTCGTGTGTAAAAAGAGAAAAAAATATCTATAAAGGATTTCGTGTGTTCGAGATTGATTGGGATCCCAGTCAAGGAAGAACTTCTCGAAGAAAACCCTGTATTGATGGATGGTGGCAAGCAATGGGTCCTCTAATTTTGAGATCCTTGAAGACAAAACACCGAAAGATTATATTAAACCCACCTCCTATCTATTCACACAATTGAAACATACTATGATGCCATATAATGCCACAATATGACATCATATAATGCCACAATATGACATCATATAATTCCATCTACAAGAGGTTGAGAATAAGGACCACTACATCTTTCGTTGCCCCATATAAGGAGCACTACATCTCCTAACATCCGAGGTCGAATGAAGAAATCTCAGTATAATATGATGTCCAAAGGGAGAACTGGTGGGGTGTCTGGATTGTCCATTGCGTTGTTGTTTGGAGGAGGTAGTTCATCATTGAGGCCTAGGGGATCTCACTCGTCTCCAAGGGAGGGATCTGATCTAGTCATGTCACTGAAATCTCATGGGAAATGGGAAGGCCCCATGGGTCCGCATTGATTTGGAGTCTGGAGCTATGTCGATATTGGTATGTGCGTTAGTGCCCCTTCCTATGGATACCACAGTGAAGAAGGAAGTGATCTACTGCTAGGTAGAGTCTGATCTAGTAGGAGGCTAAAGAAAATGGGCTCGGAGCCTAAGGGTCCCCTGCATGTATAAGGCCAAGCATCTCTATTCGAAATATTTAAAGAAGTTAGTGAGGGTTTGAGTCTCCCTGAATAGGCAATAAAATCACCCCCTAATTAAAAATAATAATAAAAATTATGTTCAATATAAATTGATTTTTTCATATTTACTGTAATAACAATTATATTATTTACGTAAACCTTTATTTTTATAAGGTGCTAATTGCTTTGACTTAAAACTTTATTAAAGAAAATGGAGGTTCTATGTGCCTTCCTTTGATGAAGCCTCATTGATTCTCTGGAATGATTGTTGGAAGCATACCCTTGAGTCGATTGGCAATTACTTTTGTGATTATTTTGTAGCCAGTATTGCACAAGGAAATCAGATGGAATTTGTCAAAGGAAGAGGCTCATTTTTCTTTAGGAATTAAAGCTAAGAACACAGAATTAGTGCTTCCCCCAATCTTGTGGCATTTTTGTGGTTTTAACACCATTTTATGCAGATCCTGCTTTATGATTGGCCAACAAACTTGAAGGAACCAGGTTGTAAATCCATCGGGCCCTGGAGCTTTATCAGGGGCCAGAGTATCCAAGGCTGCTTTCACTTCTTTCAATGTGATTGGAGTAATAAGTTGTTGATTGGATCTTGGTTTGACCACTGAAGGGATTAAATTGAGAACTTAATGATGGACTTATGTGGAGGTGTCCTCGGTGTAAATCCCTTTGAAGTGGAGATGGGAAACTTGCTTGATTCCTTCAGAGTCATTGACAGTTTGATTCTGAAATTGAATTTCCTTGACAGAGTTGTAATCTTTTCTGGCCTCTGCTTGTTTATGAAAGAAGCTTATATTTTTGTCTCCATCTTTTAGCCAGAGACTTCGTGATTTTTCTCGCCAGTATTCTTCTTCCTCCCTACAGGTTGTATGGAGCTTTCTATGGAGGTATTTTTCTATTTCCAACATGTGTGGGATGATATTTCCTTCTTCCATTTTTAGTTGGTGCACTTCCAGGTGCTGTTGAACTTCCACTCTTTGGGTCGATGGGGCTTTCAATGATTTGGCACATATTTTGAGAGCCCTCTTCAGCCTTCAGAGATTTTATTCCCACACAAAGAAGGGCGAACCTGTAACTGGATCCTTCCAAACTTCGGTGACCAGCTCAAATAACTCCTTATGATAGATACAGGATAGGTTGAATCTAAAAGGAATTGGGACCAGGGGGGGCTCTTTGGTGATTTCTAGACTTATTGGCTTATGGTCAGAGGCACTGAAAGGCAGTATCTTTGACTCAGAGTTGAGGCCTCAAAGGAGGAATGAGCTTTGGACCAGGAATCTGTCCAACCTTGCTTCTATATGCCCTCTAGATGATTTTATATCTTCATGTTCCCAATCAATTATGATGTCCTCAACCCATTCATGGATGGGATCTCTAACAATGGTTCCCCCTTTTTTTACCCCTTGGGATAAAGTGACATTGAGATCCCTGACAATAATTATATTCTCAATATGATGCATGTTAAGAAACTCTCTTAATTTATTCCAGCAGTCTTTTTTTTCCTCAGGGAGTATAGGGACATAAAGATTAAAAATGCTTACCTAGATGCATGACTCCTTGTGTAGAAGGTTGGTGAGGATCTAGTGAGAGGAATGCTCTATATTCAATATTTCGAGTGTTGAGGAGTTCCACAAGGAGACAATACCTCCTAAGGCTCCTCTGGCACTAACCCCTACCCCTGGTCCTTTTTTTCACAACCTTGCACTGGTTTGGAGAAAATTAGATTCCTCTAATTTAGTCTCTTGGACTAGTAGTAGATCTGGATTTGAGATTCGGATTAGGTCTTTTATTGCTTCTTTTTTTCTTTGGCTTCCTAGACCCCTACAGTTCCAGGATATTAACTTCATTACTTTCTTTTTGGGTTGTAGGGCATCCTATGAGCGGGTTGCCCTTGGTTCCTTGTATTTCTTGGATTTAACATTGTTTCTAGTGTTGGTTGTGTTCCTTGAAGTTTTTCTTTGTATGTCTCCCTTTCTTTTCTTTCCTTTTTCGTTTTCCTTCCTCTGGTAGCTGGTTTCGAGGGGTTCTGAGTTAAACCAATATCAACCTCCCCCTCAACTTCTTCTGATGTGTCTTCCTCTGTATCTGATATTTGGGATTCAAGGATTTCTCCTGGTTCTAGCTGTAGAGTTGTTTCTTTATTTTCCTGACTTGTCGCTTCTGAATCGTCTTTCTTTTTTGCAGTATTTTCTTTGCTTACTGGTTCCACCTCTTGGTTCCCAAGTATTTTAAAACTATTTTCCATATCCTTTTGTCCTCTTTGGTTTTCCTTTTCCTTTTTGGAGTTAGGGTTGGGGTTTACCTTGGGTCTCTTCGCTTGCTGCCATCCTTCTCCTAATTCTTTCTCTTTCTGCATGGTCTGGGTTTTTGGGCATTGCTTTTGGAAATGTTCATATTCATGACAACTATGACACTTGAACGACAACTTCTCATAGTCCAGTTTTTGGTAGTGCTGCCATTCTCCAACAGTAAGATTGATTTCTTCAGGAAGACTCGCTTCCAGATCAACTTCTAGGTACATCCGGGCACACGAGTATTGAACTTTTGGATCCGCTTTGTCTATGAATATTCCATGTTTTTTGCCTATAGTTTGCAGAGAGGAGGTGTTCCAACAATGAATTGGCAGGTCGGGTTGGCGTACCCAGACCAGAACCGTCTTTGGCACGTCCACTTTGGGGTCGAAGTCAGGTGTCCATCAATTTAAGTAGAGCCCCTGTGGTCCCCTGAAATAAGGTCCACTCCTAAAGATAAGATCCTGATCTTCTTTGGAAATGAATTCAAACATGAAGAATCCTCTTCCGACTGCATAGCTGGTAACGTTGTTTGATATCAGTGGCCTCCAGGTTTTTTGAATTTAGTTCTATGTTGTTCTTGGAGATGGATATAGCCCTGTGAACTATCTGACAAGTGACCGATATACTAGAGAAACGACCACGCTCATGGGTTGGGCTGGGGGTAAATCGATTTCTGGGACTTCATCTAGTTTTTTAACGAACTTTGGTATGACTCCTCCTTCTTTTTTATTTCCTTGGGCGAGTAATAACCTTATGAAGGATGCTTCATCGACAGAGCGCGTGAGGGGAGGAAACTACTCCTCGCCTCCAATAGGGCACATCTGGCTTTAGGGGGGAAATCAACTCTATGGGTAGAACGCACCACAGGAGCGACCCCTTGGGCATTTGGGCTTAGAACGACTTAGAGGGACTGGTGCTCAACGCACCAGAGGGGGAGCCCCGAGGGCAGACTCAAGGATGCACTCGACTCTCAGTCAGACGGGAGGCTCTCAGGCAATGATTCTCTTTGCGTGTGTTACCCTCAACCATTACATCCTTTAGGTATGAATGTATTAAGTCTTATGATCACTTGGTTTTCATAATTGATTTATTTAATGGTTTATTTACAAATATCTAAATACAAGTGACTTTGTGTGTCATCTTGTTTGAGTTAAAACTATTTTACGTTCCTATCTTGGAAATGAGTAAGTAGTTTAACGCCAAGGTACTTGAAAGCATTTAATATTTCACAAGTTCTATTATGGTTTTCTCTAGCTTAGTTGGACATCAATATTCCTTGAAAATTGGATTTTGTATATTGAAAATATTAAGAATTGTATTATTAAAAAGAATAAATACACGATAATAACTATATTTAAGTTAATGATCCCTCCACACTATTTGTATGATATATGTTGTATATATAAATTTTTAAATTGAATAAGAATCATTGGTTATTGTTATAACAAACTTGAATTCATTACCATGGTACTTGTGAAACTGCAATGATTGGTGACATTATCGATACCACTCACTTAGACTGCAGGAGTTTGCAGATAATCATAATGTTTTAAATGATTATGGGTATGTTGCATATGATAATTTATCCAATGTGTTTTGGGTGATCACTTGACTTAAAGGAGCTAAAACGAAAATTAGAGTGGTGAGTAGTGTAAGTGTCACAATTTAATCTAGGAGAAAAATATAACATTTTAAGGAAATTCTTCGCCTTGATTATATAGTGGCACTTCTTGTTGAACATTCACTATTTCTCATTCTAAATATCACCGGTGATAGGTTAAGTGCTGATCCAGGTGGATATCGGTGGCCACCCACCTTTTCCAACTGGTTCAAAACAATTTTCTGGCAATTTTGGTAATTTACTATTTTTAGCAGTTTTTCACTTCTGGAGTCGTTTTGAGGCCCTAAACGATGTTTTTTTGGGAAAAGGGGGATCTATATGATTGTTCCCTCTATATTTCCCCCCAAATGAATCTTATCTATGATACCTTTCCAACGGTCTATCATATGCCTAAAACAGAGATCGTATGCAAAAGTTATGACCCTGGGAAGTTGATGTACTAACTTACCCAAACGGGGCCCACGCGACTTTTGGCGTTCATCTCCTAGGGTTAGGTTTTTGGATGTATAGGGTTTTTTGCATTCCTGTTTATTGTAAAAAGGGCTTCAAAACCTCATTGTAATCATCTTCTTGCGAATGAGTGCAACCATCACATCTCTTCTCAAAGACAAGCAACCACCATTCCAACAAGCTTATTTCCGCTGCATTTTACAGTTTCAACTTATTTCCTTATTGAATAGAAAACCAGTTTTGTTGTATCTCTGTTATTTTGTGTCAAGTTCCTGTTAATAATCTGTAGTCATTTCGTTCTTCTCATAAAATCTAGATCAGTGGCATCAGAGCGGTCTGCTCCTTGTCGTCTTAATGCATGTCCTCAACGAGGTCGGAGTACAAAGAGTTGGGTCTCGAGCTTGTTTCTCTTGAGGAAAAAATATTTCACATGCCCAAGTGACCTCTCATGGCAGGAGAAAATAAATATGATGGGACAGGAGATCCTTTCAAACTGTTGATTGAGGAATCCCTCACACAACAAAGGAACGAGATGATGGATAGTTTCACGCAAATCCTTCGACGACTACTAACAGGCAATGCATCTTCTTCGAGTGGAGGCACCGCCCCCTTCAAGGTACAAATAAACTTTGATATTCCTATATTTGAATTTCATATAGACGCAGATGCTGTAGACAAGTGGTTGAATCTACTAGATGGGTATTTTTTTGTCCATAACTTTTCGAATAGAGAAAAGATTACTTCTACACTCCTTAAAGTTATTCCCCATGTCAAAGATTGGTGGGAAACTTTCTGTGAGAAAAAGGAAACAAAGGAACCCTCAAAATTTACAATCACAGCCACCTGGGAATCCTTCAGGGATGCAATTAAGGAACAATACTACCTTGTCGGAATTTATGATGACTTATATACCAAATGGGCCACACTGCGGAAAGAAAAAGATTAAGCAGTGCCGGATTTCACAAATATCTTCCATACCTTGCGCACCAAGTTGGGTATCAAAGATTCAGAGCGACATCTGGTGCTCAAGTATCATGTTTCTCTGCATAGATACATCCAAACCAAAATCAAATTTCTGGACATCTCATCCTTGGATGTGGCCTACCGATATGCTGTCAAAATCGAGCAGAAGCTCAAACAAAAAATGCGGCAATTTGGTCTTGGGAACCCCGCACAACTGTTAAGGCTTAAGTTATTATTAGGTTTCTTTTCATTTCACTAGATAACAATAGCATAGATAGGATGAATGAGAAATACACAATCACAAGAGACACATCATTTATCCTGGGAAACCCTCATGGGGGAGAAAACCCAACAAAACTTCCTTAATATAGATAGACAATACAATTCCAAGAGATAATTCAAACAAATACAGAAATTCCTCTCCCAAGAATGCGCCTCTCTCTCTCTTCTTTATTCTTCAACTGCAGCTCCGAACTTGTGTTCTAATGAACAAGTGAGTGTGTGTACAAATGAGGTGCTAGCCTCTTTATTTATACAATTTGGCCGGTGACTTTTCACTGGCAGGGCCGACTTCTCAATCTGGGTGGTTATAACCACCTTTAATTAATCTGGGGGGCAACTTCTCATTCTTCCTATTACAATTAGGGTTTTACCAATCCGCAAAAGGGGATTTGGTTATTTACAATACCCGACATGATCAATCCGCAAAAGGGGATTGATCTAAGGAACAATATATCAATATTAAATAGAATACTCTTTACAGTTACATTATTTCAACACTCCCCTTTAACAAGAAGGGTATTCTATAACAACATCAGGTGAGAGAGAGGACAACATCTTGGAACACTGACTAACGTATCTATAAATCATGGGAAGTTTTTCTCATCAACAACATCGTCATTCACAATGGAATGAAATCATCATCTGCATCAATATGGATTAGTATAAAACTAATACATCATCATCACAACACGAGGATGACACATCATCATAGTAGGAGGTTGGCACACTACACAACAATTAAGCTGGAATCTCAACACAGGAATTAAGCTGGAATCACAACACAACAATTAAGCTAGAATCTCAACACAACAATTAAGTTGGAATCACAACACAACAATTAAGATGGAGTCACAACACAACAATTAAAATGGAATCTCAACACAACAATTAAGCTGAAAGCACAACACAACAATTAAGCTGGAATCTCAACACAACAATTAATCTAGAAGCACAACACTAGGCTGGCATCACCACACAACAATTAAGCTGGAAGCACAACACCAAGTTGGCATATCAACACAACACTATTCCCCCTATTAAGGGAGGTCCTTTCGAACTATACCAAGCTCATCTCAAAAGTTCTCAAACTTTACATGAGATAGAGGCTTGGTCAACACATCGACAACCTGTTCATCCATGCTAACATATTGGAGCTTTATGGCTCCTCTCTGCACCATGTCATGGATGTAATGGTATTGGATCTCTATGTGTTTCAACTTGTCATGAAATACAAGATTCTCTATCATCTTTATGCAGCTATGGTTATCACATAGGATTGTGGTTGCTTCCATCTCTAGGTCGAATAGACCAGTCAACAACTTACAAAGCCATATGGCTTCACAACTGTCAAAACACGCAGCAATGTATTCTGTTTCCGATGTACTGAGAGAAATGCTTGATTTCTTCCTACTCTTCCATGAGATCATGGCTGATCCCAAACTGAAACAACATCCTGAAGTGTTCTTCCTGTCAGAGACACTTCCATCCCAATCTGAATCATTTGTACCCACTCAATGTGAAATTATGATCTCCATCATAACTGAGATCACAATCTAATGTACCCTTAAGGTACCTCATCACATTTTTTGCAGCAACTAGGTGAACATGTCTGGGTTCTACCAGAAACTGACTCAAGGTGTTCATGGAAAAACAAATATCTGGACTGGTGTTCATCAGATACATCAACGATCCAATGATCTATCTATACAGTGTGGCATCAATCAATTCTGACGAAGTGTCGACCAAAAGCTTCAACTTCATTTCCATGGGTGTATTCATGTACTTTCACTCCAACATATCAAATCTCTTTAGGATTTCAACTGCATACTTCCCTTAGTTAAGAAAGATTCTCTCTGGAAAAAGGTCATGAAAAAGTCCTCAATCCACTTCAAAAAAAGGTCATGAAAAGTCCAAGGTTCAGAGAACTGACTTGAAAGTTCCACAAACTGGCTACCTAGGACATCCTCACGCTTTGAATTCCAGGAAGGGATCAACAAAGATCTAGCATATGACTAGCAAACTGTCAAGGGAAAGTTGAAAAAACGAGATCACAGCCTCAAACTTGTAGTGCCTGACCAACCCTTGGATTCTAGGGTTTGATTAAGAGGGAACTCAAAATACAAGATATACTTCCCAACTACAATTTTAATGAAAAATCAAGGTAAAGTAACAATAGGTGGCTGGAGCGAAAAGTCATGAGAATCCTTCTTTAGGAAAACAATGTTCTTACTTCTATCAAAATCCAAGCACAATGGTGGTTGATAATCATTTTCATAGGACAAATCTAAGTGCTCGAAAGAGTACTCATCAAAGACCTCAAGGTAAGACCAAAAATCATCAGGAAAATACAATACTTGGTCAACCTTGGGTGTTTGGGGAGCATCGATAATAATCTCATCTCCTTGTTGCCACTAGTCAAAAGTAACTTCTTGTGATAATTGCGAAGGCAACACTTGGAGGTGACTCTCTATGTCGTAGATGGGATCCATATCGTAACCGAATGCATCCCACCTACATCTCCCAACATGTATGAACTCATCAATGTTATCATCTATGTCATTATCAGTATCATAATGTGCAGGATTTGAAGCATTCTTGCTTATCTCCTCCTCATCTTCCCTATCACAAAGTATAGCATCATCAAAAACTAGGAGAGGAGGGCAACTTACTGTTTCTTCTTGTGCAAGAGCTTCGAGGACTTTGGTGTTTTTAGCATACGTTACGTTCTCATCCTCGGGAACACCCCTTCATCTTCAATTTTACAACAAGGAACTTTGCTCAAGGTTTCCATTTCTCCTTCATTTTCTGAATCACAGAATGAGGTGTCCTTGGGATCCTGGAAGGGAAAATGAATATCCTCATCGTTCTTTTGTTGTGCAGGATAAATAGGCTCTTGGATGGCCTCATCAAAAGGAGGAGCGCGGGTTGATACTTCATTGTCTTTCTTAGGCTCTTTCTCCTTAATCACGTTCTCATTCTGCTGGTCAAAAGGGACTTGTTCCCTTCTTCCTTGAGAGTCATCAGTAAAGGTTTCAAAGGAAACTAGTTTTATCAAGCTAATAGTGTATGTGGCACAGTCATTGTTTTGGGACAAAAAAAGATTTACCTCAATTTGAATAGCCATGTTGTGAGCTTCTGTAAGTGTTTTTGGACCCTTTTTGCTTAGGAGGAAGCTTAAATGTCCTAAAAGTCCATTAGTATAGAGATACATGAGGTACTTACCTTTAGGACGATGGCTTTCAGGAATCTGGTATAGCAACCTCTGAAACCTAACCCCGAAAACTCTGATGGTCTCATACTCTGTTTGTTTTATGCATTCCAATCCTTTCAGTAATGATTGGATATCTTCCAATTTCAAAACCCACCTCGCAAGAAAGATTTCTTCAAATTGGTCCATAGATGTGATGCTGGCAGATGGAAGATTATCATACCATCTTCTAGCCTCTCCATGCAGAGTGGTAGATAAGAGTTTCATTACCAAGTCTTCAGCATCATCACTGACAGGGTGGTGCTAAAATAAAGCCCAGAAATTTCTCATGTGATAATCGGGTCTTTCTCCATCGATGCCAGAGAATCTAGGGAGCCATTTTTATACCAAAGGGGCATTTGTCCGGGGTATCCTCGGATTTTGCTTATTTCTAAAAGCTTGTAGTTCCCGGGATCCCATTGTGAAGTCATTGTTGGCTTCGTCATCAGCGGAGTCGCCAGATAATTTTCTTGAAACTATCAAAAGATAAGGGAAAACACCCTAGTGGAGTCGCCAGGTAAGCTTGTAAGATGAAAAATCTAGAGGCAAGGCTTACCGAAAAATGTCGTCTTGAGGAGAATTGATTCAGTGTTCCCCGGCAACGGCGCCAAAATGTTATCGCATAGTTTGTAGCAAGGATAAAAGGCTTGAGGTTTGAAGGTCAAACTGGTGTAACGAGAACCAATCCCACCCAATGTCACCACAATGTGATGGTTCTTTCTCTTTAGGGAGGTAAGGCCCAGGGGAGACGTCCCCGGTGACTTGGGGCTTTGAGAAGGAAAATGATTACAAGATAAAGTAGTTATTCCCCCCTCACAAGTCACCACCGAGCAGATAGTCCAGCCAAAGGCCAATAATAAAGTAAAACCCCCAAAGAGATATACCTGCCTGAGACAAAGCAACAACAAACTGATATATGCAAGCTAGCTCAGTGGGTTAGTACTTCATATGGCTATGTGATAAATATATAAGAATTTTGAAAATAAATGTTGACGAAGTCAATGTTTATAAAATAGAAATGAAAAATTATATCACTTATTCAATAAATGTTGGAACAACGTGGAATTCAATGAAAAAAATCAATACTTCATTTAATTCATGCCTTTAATCATCATTCAATTGCTTATAAGGAAAATGTTTAGTTGTACCAATGATATAATAGCCAAGGATGACGACATCAATTAGTTAATAGGGTTAGTTTATAAGCTAGGGTTAGTGTAGTTAGGGTTTCATTCAATGTATTGAGAGTGGTTTTGATTAGGTTCACTTCAACGCAAGAGGTCTTTAGATCAATTCCTTAGGGTTAATGGAGTCAAATAGTGAAGGACGCAAGAGCCAAAGGAGGCAAAAGGTAAAAACGGCTAAGGACTAGAGGGAGAATCTTTGAGGTGTTTCTAAGGCAAGGCCTCAAAGTCAAAACCCTAGGGGAGAGAGGCTCACCTTGGTGTAGGATAACTAGGTCTCAGTGCTCTCTCCTCCTTCCTTAACTCAATGGGAATCACGGCTAGCTAAAGATAAAGCATAAACCTAAGACAAGAAGGTTTGATGAAGCATGGTGTTGCTATAGTAAGGCTCTATCAACAAACCCTAGAAAAATCGGCCCAAAGTGTAGAAAACCTAGGCTTAAGGCATCTCCTTCTTCTCAGCTTATGAAAGGTACTACTAAAAAAAATGAAGAGAGAGTGGGAGTGTAGCAACGGCTAGGCCCTCTCCTTCTTCAATCAATGGCTGGAAATTCTCTCAATGGGGACATGAGACAATGACCTACTTGTGTGATTGTCACCTAGGGTTGTTTTCAGAAAATTTATAAAAATATGTAAGAAATAAAACTACAACCATTCATTCAAGAAATTTTGCAAAAAAATACTTACATATCACCAAGAAAAAGCAATGCAAACCCTAGTTGTAACACCTTCCATTAAGAGAAATGCCAAATTATGCCAAGAAAATCCTCTTTCAACAACTGCGCATCACTAAATCAGCCAATAACCTTAGAGAGGGCGCAAATTCCAGACCTCCTTAAGGAGTGAGTAAGTTGTGATGAAAAAATGAAGGTGAAAATCCTTCATTTATACAATATCATGACCTAAATTTACATTTTAGGTCATGTAAAAGGCCGACAAGGCCAAAACATTAAATCATATTGTTTTTACATTAAAATGTTAATTTAAAACCATAATCAAGCTAAAAAGAGACATCAAGCCCCTCCAAAGGAGACGTTAGCCCCTTTTAGGGAAAATGGAGCATCTTGGAGCAAAACGTAGCCCTCCTTGGGATCCTCCATCATGCCACACATGCCAATATTGCCCAGTTTCCTCCCCAAGACGTCCAATGGGCTGGATGTCATCATGGTCATCAAGGGTGATGTCCCAGGCCTTCCAAGGCCGATGTTCCACTGAAAGAGGGTCAACCCCCTTAGCTCAAGCTCTGCCAAAGTGCCTCTAGTGGACCATCCTCTTCTTCTCTGGTGCAAAGTCCTTGATCCATATTTGTCATGTCTCTGCCCCCCTAATGGGGTCTCAACATCCATTTGATGGGCTCTTCATCTCCGTGGAGGTCCGAACTGATCATCTCCCCATGTGTACCATTCCAAATGGAACCTGTCCGTCGGGCATGGTCCTGCACATCAAAAGCTATGCCCTCCATGGGCTCATCATTCACACGGATCATAGCAATGTTAATCACATCTCATCATCAATATTATTAAACATGTGCATAAAATCCCTAATACATCAGTTAACAACTCAAAGATGTTAGAAAGGCCTACAATACAAGTCTGGAGAAAAGGACAAGGCATCCTATTGGGCTAGTGTCCACTGGAAAAAGAAAGTTCCCGGAAGAGACCTCATCCAAGCCATGTAAGTGGGTGATGTGGTCAAGGGATGTCCAAGCATCTGGGTGCAATGAGGGCCAAGGATGCAAGAAATGTTACCTGTGGGTGTCTTTGTTGGAAGGCGAGATGTACCTGTCATGGATGCATTCTTTCCAAGCCCATTCTTGCATTTTATTCTTATTCTTTTTATTCTTTCATTTTTTATTGCTTTTTTTTGTTCAAGAACTAATCAGTGGACACTGCCCTGGCGTGGTGACCAGTGGTGACAGTGTTACCCACAAGTACCTTCACAGAAATGAGAAGGTTGGATCATGATGAGAACCCCTTTCCCTTGGCCATGCAACCAAGATTCACTGCCCTGGCGTAGTAACCAGCTGGTGGAAATGTCATACTGTTAGGTACCCATGGACCTAATAGGTTGGCTTGTGATGAGACCCCCTATCCTCTGGTTAAGTCTTGTTTTAATACTTTTCCGGGTCCCTCTTGTTTCTTACTGAGAAGCCTTTTATTGCTTTCTCGTAGATCCCTGGGCGAAGCATCTCAAGGTTTTATTCTTAGGATTTTATCTTTACCAACTTTCTTTTACCTTCTGGGCCTTTAGCCCCTTCCTCCCATGAGATAAGGTGCATTCCTAAAAATAGGTCAACCCAGTGCCCGAACAAGTGGAATGGGATAAGTGAGTGGGAAGCAAGATGAAAAAGGTGGTGCTGTGAAGGGAGAGAACGATGGCTTTTCAGAAATATCCCCTATTGACCACCCATTCGGCTAGGGGGTCAACTCATGTGCCATGAAGTAAACATCACCCGATGCAGATGTGATGATGACGGTATTGGTTCTACTTGGGCATTTGATGCTCTAGCAAAAATTTTGTAAACGAAATTTCCGCACACCTGCGTGGGTTGATAATGTAATAAGTCTGCATGGATCATAGTTAGGTCAGGTGCCTTGGGATGTTTTCATTGGGAGAGTTCCTTTCACCGAGGGTTTTTTATCCCAAGGTTGTCAACTGGGTTTTTCGGCCCGACTGACTTCCCATGAGTTTTTCCCTCCTCACATGCAATAATTCCTCCAAAGTGATGAACAACGTTCTAATGATCTCATCCTTTGGTAGCTATTGTTTAGTAATGTTGTAAGTGACCATGCCAGACAGTTTAGAAAGTTTCGCAGAATTTTGTCGAGTCTAGATAGGTTTTTTTTAATTAATTAAATTTTAATTATTTAATTAATTAAATGTTTTTTTGAGCAAATATTGTAAAAACT